>WNWK01032513.1:0-21841 GCA_009830355.1 Cherax destructor
GTATCCACCTTTGGTTACACCGTATCTTTAGCAAGCATAAAGATATTGTCTTTTGTTGGGTCCCTGGTCATGTTGACGTACAGGGCAATGAACAGGCAGACACTGCTGCGCGGTCAGCAGTACATGACCTTCGAGTTTCATATAGAGGTGTTCCTTTCACGGACTATTTTGCGGTCATTGCTACCCACCTTTGCACCCGTTGGCAACAACGCTGGTCTGACCTGCTGAATAACAAACTTCATTCTATTAAACCGGTTATAGGTTTCTGGCCTTCTTCTTGTCACCAATGTCGAGGTTGGGAGACTACACTCTCCCGTCTTCGCATCGGCCACACTCGTCTTACTCACGGGTATCTCATGGAGAGGCTCCCTGCCCCTCTCTGTGAGCATTGTGAGGTTCCAGTGTCTGTTCGACATATCCTGTTGGACTGCCCACTCTATCAACGAGCACGCAGAATTTACCTCCAACGACGTCTTCGCTCTGCGGCCCTTTCTTTACCTTCCCTTCTTGCAGATGGACCCTCCTTTAATCCTGACTCTCTCATTGACTTTTTGACAGAAACTGACTTACTACACAAACTCTGAAGATTATACCTCTAGCACCTCCCTCAGTCCCTTCTACCTCGATCTTTTGCTACCCTCCACCCCTGCACTATCCACTGTCATCTTGCACTCCATACCCTACTAATCGTCCATCTCCCTCTTACAACCCACTCTCCCTGCATCCTACAATAACCTGCAGCGCTGTATAACCCCTGTGGTTTAGCGCTTCTATTTGATTATAATAATAATATAATGGACCCTATATATACCTCTGTAATCTGCAAATACCTTTGTAACTTGTCATGATTGTGACCATCTGAGTTCATTACCTTTGTAACTTGCTTAGCTATCAAACTTTGAGGTCCAGTCCCTGAACCCATTATGTACCTCTGTAATCTTTTGACTACCGCCCACAGGATGGGTATGGGGTGCATAATAAAGATATCAAACTAACAACTAGATTTACATGATTGGGGTGGATCGGAATGGATGGTCAGTCGCTTGATTCAGAGAAAGTTGGCTAGCATAATAGTGCACGAGTTATGCTTAATATACCGAACGAGCTGGTTTACAATACAGCAAATTACTGAGGGGTTGGGAGAGCTCGTTTCTCATTTGAGTATAGGTGAGAGAGAAGAGTCACCGCCATCATCACATAAACAAACAGTTAGTTACTCAGAAGACTCGGGAGATCAATTTAAAGCTCATAAAACTAATGTTGGGGTGTACTATGGCAAAGAAGTGTCTAAGACAAGGCCCTCTAAGCAGACCCTCAGAGACACTCGTACCAGAATATGCGTGTTCTGCAAAAGCGAACATACTAGCATGAGTTGCTCTCGGTATGCAACACTGAGCACTAGGCGGCAGAGACTAAAGGAGCTGCAGCAATGCTTAAGGTGTTGTGGGGGACATGAGGCAGAAGGTTGCCAGTCACATCTTTAGGAGTGCTATAACTGCCGGAAAGGTATTCACCATACTGCCCTATGTCCCAATAATTTAAGGGAACCCCAGGCTAGTAGGGATGTTTCCCCAGTAGAGATAGAAAGCGAATCCGAGCCTGAAGTGGTAGCCAGCGTGATTAGTGTGGGCAAAGTCTCTAATCTGAGTGAGAAGCACAAAGTTGCTGCCCTACCTACAGTCATGGCAGGGGTTGTGAACGGGAACAGATCCGAAACAACCCGATTATTTTTTGACTCGGGGGCACAAGTGTCCATGATAACAGAGAAGTTGGTGGTTAAATTAAAGTTGAAGGCCACCGGCAAAGTTAGTGCGACATTGGGAGGTGCTATAAGTCAGGGCCCGCCCAAGTCTTATGATGTTGTGGATGTCACTGTTAAATTGGGTGGACATCACAGAAATATTACAGCTTTAGTAGTAAAGACGTTACCTGCGGCAATTACGACCAGAGGTCTTGCTGCAGCAACCAAGCGATTGAAAGACTTTGGTGTAAAGCTGGCAGACCAGGACATTAATTGATTGATAGATTTATTCTCCTAGGAAGGCCTAGGCAAATTTGTACAGTTAGTAACTAATATTAGGATTATTAAGGCAACGTTAGATATTAAAAATATAGTTTTAGCACCTTGACATAGGTAGTTTAGGGCCCAAATATACGAACATTGGGTTATATAGGCCAAAGAGAAATGTAGGTCAAGCAGTGTGAGACTCACGATGCATGACCTGAGTTCTTACCAGACCAGACTTCAACCAGAGAACAAGTGCTGCGACCAGGGCAGCATTCCCCACGTGACTCTCAACATCTGTCCTGGGGGCCTGGAGGAGATATCCCGAAGTACTGCAGATATCTTTCTCCATCCAGACCCATTACAGTAAGACTAGACTTCTTTTCTCTCAGTATCTGGCCAGTTTTCTGGGGGAAACGTTAGTGAGTTATCTGTGGGTCTTAAGCGGACGGACGCTTTTGTATTGGTATGTACCAGCGTCGTCTCTTAAATTTATGTCTGGAAGCTAGTGTCCCATACTGCTTAGATACTGCTCAGAGGATAACCCCCTTTTGAGTTTGGGATTAAGGTTCTTCCCTACACATGGTGTTTGTAGGGGGTTATAGCTTAGGAAGACTAGGAGACATACTCTACACCATCAAGTAAGTTAAACCCTTTCATAATCGTGCATGTAGTGGGGAATTCTTTCGTTATGCTTAATATACCGAACGAGCTGGTTTAGAATACAGCAAATTACTGAGGGGTTGGGAGAGCTCGTTTCTCATTTGAGTATAGGTGAGAGAGAAGAGTCACCGCCATCATCACATAAACAAACAGTTAGTTACTCAGAAGACTCGGGAGATCAATTTAAAGCTCATAAAACTAATGTTGGGGTGTACTATGGCAAAGAAGTGTCTAAGACAAGGCCCTCTAAGCAGACCCTCAGAGACACTCGTACCAGAATATGCGTGTTCTGCAAAAGCGAACATACTAGCATGAGTTGCTCTCGGTATGCAACACTGAGCACTAGGCGGCAGAGACTAAAGGAGCTGCAGCAATGCTTAGGTGTTGTGGGGGACATGAGGCAGAAGGTTGCCAGTCACATCTTTAGGAGTGCTATAACTGCCGGAAAGGTATTCACCATACTGCCCTATGTCCCAATAATTTAAGGGAACCCCAGGCTAGTAGGGATGTTTCCCCAGTAGAGATAGAAAGCGAATCCGAGCCTGAAGTGGTAGCCAGCGTGATTAGTGTGGGCAAAGTCTCTAATCTGAGTGAGAAGCACAAAGTTGCTGCCCTACCTACAGTCATGGCAGGGGTTGTGAACGGGAACAGATCCGAAACAACCCGATTATTTTTTGACTCGGGGGCACAAGTGTCCATGATAACAGAGAAGTTGGTGGTTAAATTAAAGTTGAAGGCCACCGGCAAAGTTAGTGCGACATTGGGAGGTGCTATAAGTCAGGGCCCGCCCAAGTCTTATGATGTTGTGGATGTCACTGTTAAATTGGGTGGACATCACAGAAATATTACAGCTTTAGTAGTAAAGACGTTACCTGCGGCAATTACGACCAGAGGTCTTGCTGCAGCAACCAAGCGATTGAAAGACTTTGGTGTAAAGCTGGCAGACCAGGACATTACCACTGACACAGTCCGAAATGTAGGTATCCTGGTGGGAGCCAACTATCTAGATGACTTCCTGTCTACACGACGGACTGTTAATGAAGGAATTGGTTTATACAGATCCCCAGTAGGATATATCATCGGTGGCAGAATTCCTCATGAGTTCCCTGGAACACCAGAGAGGGGGGAAGCTGACACCACGATAGCTGGGGGAGTAGTGATAATGAATGTTAGTGTACACGATGAACCGCCAGGTAAGCCAAACCAAGTAGGGAGTGATGGACACTCAGCCACCTTGGGGAGACGCTTTTATGGGGTACCTAAAGAGGGAGATAGATTGTCATTAAACCCAGGGAACCTCATATCAGTGGGAAGAAGGGCTACCAGGGCATATGGGCCACTGGGTGGGAAAGTACGAAGCTGCTCAGACAAGGCTAGACATGTGAAAGATATTAAAGTTAAAGGGAAGGGTGTTAAGACCACCGGAACCAACAGGTTTGCACCCCCGGAGGTCTACATGGCGGAAACTGGACAGTCGGAGTTAGACGAGAGTCTGCTCGACGAGAGTGACCGGACGGCTCTCGTGTCCAGGGCCCGCTGTAAGGGCTTGCGGAAGCTGAACTCGATGTAGACTTATCGTCTACCTTCGCTGGCGGGAGGATGTGGAAACTTTTTTGAGTCGCTTAAGTTCCACAGGGTAAGTGAGCTGTATGGAGCCTTAATCGTACCACGGATCGACCCTCGGAGTTTATGAACCCACACACCCAACCAAAACAAACATACACATTCAAGTTGGCGGAGGTAACAATTGTGTACATTTTAATTGATAGATTTATTCTCCTAGGAAGGCCTAGGCAAATTTGTACAGTTAGTAACTAATATTAGGATTATTAAGGCAACGTTAGATATTAAAAATATAGTTTTAGCACCTTGACATAGGTAGTTTAGGGCCCAAATATACGAACATTGGGTTATATAGGCCAAAGAGAAATGGAGGTCAAGCAGTGTGAGACTCACGATGCATGACCTGAGTTCTTACCAGACCAGACTTCAACCAGAGAACAAGTGCTGCGACCAGGGCAGCATTCCCCACGTGACTCTCAACATCTGTCCTGGGGGCCTGGAGGAGATATCCCGAAGTACTGCAGATATCTTTCTCCATCCAGACCCATTACAGTAAGACTAGACTTCTTTTCTCTCAGTATCTGGCCAGTTTTCTGGGGGAAACGTTAGTGAGTTATCTGTGGGTCTTAAGCGGACGGACGCTTTTGTATTGGTATGTACCAGCGTCGTCTCTTAAATTTATGTCTGGAAGCTAGTGTCCCATACTGCTTAGATACTGCTCAGAGGATAACCCCCTTTTGAGTTTGGGATTTATGAGTTTAGAGCAAGACACTAATACCACTTAAATTTTACAGATTAAGGTTCTTCCCTACACATGGTGTTTGTAGGGGGTTATAGCTTAGGAAGACTAGGAGACATACTCTACACCATCAAGTAAGTTAAACCCTTTCATAATCGTGCATGTAGTGGGGAATTCTTTCGGCTGCAGTTAGCTAGAAATTTGTCCCATAGCCACTTGTAAGTCTGAGAGAAGCGTCTCAGAGTGTCAGTGTCAACAGCGCTTGCCCAGAGTGCAGCTTACAATGAGGCAGTCCAAGACAAGTTTTTATAACTTAGCTATATTTATTAGGTAGGATGTAATACACACCTATTGTGCTCATTGTTTGAGAGTCCTGAGTAGCTGCCCGTGAGTTGGCAAACTACCTTGCTTACAGCATTTCGCTTGTTATACTACCGGCTTCAAGAGTTTATTATTATTATTATTATTATGACACTGTGGAGACAGCAATCGACTTAGTAGCCAGACACAATTGGATTATATCATCCAATACCCCCCCTAATCACAACCACTCTCACAAAATGCACACACACAATTACATATGACAGGCCAGTCCTTTTACGCCTTGACATCGTACAAATGCCATAAATCTGCCACACGGAAGTTACCGTACGTATACGGGAAACTGCTCTCCCAACAATTCCCAAACAACAGGCGATTCCTACACTTCGTGTGAAACATAACCACGATAATATCGTGAACTCGCTCAATTGATCCCACTGTCTTGAGTAAACCTGACATATGAATAAAATCCAAAACTAACACTCCCAGAGCCCGTGCGACCCCATCCGGCACCTCCCCCCCACGTATAGACTAAGGACACGTAAAGTTGACAACCCCCCTCCACCCACCCACCTAACAACTCTACCAAACCAACATTGCTCGGCCTCTAAACGTTCACAAAAATAAATTGCATGAAACACTGTTTCTTCATATCCACAATCTTTACAAGACGGCAAATCATGTACCTGCTGCGTACACAGAACCGAACCCGACGGCAAGATGTTATGAAAGAATTTATACATTGTATCACGGACTATGGGTCGCAAAGGAAGATCAACCAGCCGGTTCCAAATCTCCGCCCAAGCATACAACGGAAACTGGCCACAGACAGGTGGCACGTCATCTTCTACATTCGCCTGAACTAACATACGTAACTTGCACGCTCCCGGGTTGGAAACTACATTAAGTACACGCAATATATCTACACATTTATGATGATCAAGCTCTGTGACACACTCGCTCAGGTATTGGTACATCTCACTAACTTCCCTAGATAAACCGAAAGACGTGAACTAACAAACGTGTCTCATCTCTCGGGCACAACAGAAAAACACGCACGACGTGCCATACCTTAGCATATAGGATGGAATTAGTAACCAAAATACCTCCCCCCTCCCCCATTCCACTTTGATGATCACGAACAAAATCACAAATTATTTTTTGTCCCAAAGACATGGATCGCCCTGGAATACCAGCCTGACTTGGATGTAAAACCTTCTCTAAGAGAGGTTTAATGCGATTACACAAAATTTTTGCATATAATTTATAATCAGTATTTAACAGGGTAATCGCCCTGTAATCATGGATATCAGTACTTTCGGTTTTCTTTGGGATAAGGACTACTATTCCTTCCCGTTGAGACCTATTTAATCTACCCTTATTTTTCATGTTATTTAATAACCAAATTAAAAACCAACGAAGCTCTCCCCAGAATTCCAAATAAAATTAACATAGTAATCCGTCCGACCCCGGCAATTTTCCTATTTTCATATCCTGAAGGGTAGATCGTATCTCATCAGCTCCAATAGGCCCAATAGCACACAGTTGTTCATTCGTTGTTAACCGGCAAGATATTCATGAACGTACAACGTCCATGGCAACTGAACGTTCTCGACAACAACTAAACTTATTACAGTACACAATATCAGCGTAGAGACTCATACAGTCGTTATTTGTTATTGTCGTACCTGTTGGGAAGGACTCAACTCCATCTCGTACCGTAAAACTCATGATATTTAAAGCCCGGCGGTGTAGATGTTGTTCACGTAAGACATATGCCGATGGCTGATCACCCCAAAGTACTTCATCAATACCAGCCGCAATGCACACCCCGTGGAACAACTGATTTTGCAGCTCTTATATTTCCTCTTTCAGTCCGGCAATGGTATCTACTGGATAATCTGCATGTGGCTCGTAACATGCATGCAATTGTTGTCGTAAATAATGTAACTTCCCATAACGTAAATGTCTCGCTTCTTTACTCACCGCCCCAAAAAAAAAGATTTAATACCAGGTTTACCTCTTAAGTCCCACCACTCTAGAATATCTACAACGCCTACACCTTCATTCCATAGATGAGACCACATCTGACCAAATAATACATGAACATCTTCCTCTTTTAAAATACTAACATTCAATTTCCAAAACCGAGGTACTATGTGTGGTAACCCAGTCCAAGAGAGACGTACCAACACCGCACGATGATTAGTAAAATGTTCATCACAAGTCCGGGCACTCCGTATATCAATTGCACGGGCAACATAAATCCTATCGATTCGCGCTGCATAGCCCTGTCTTACAAAAGTGAAATCTACCCCACCAATTACATCACTTCCCACACCGTGGAAACCAACTCCTTGCAAAATATCACCCAAAAGATGGGAATAAAAACCACTACCCTGTGGTTCTACATCCCGTCTTTGCGTCACACAGTTCTAGTCACCACCCACAACAGCCACCACGGGTAGTGACCGGAAATGATACACAAGAGTATCCTGAAAAAAACTGTTTTTACGTACTCGCGTCATTCGCCGCAGGCCCATACACACTAATAAATCCCACGCTTGTCGTTCCCCACCACCCATCAACACGCACCAACCTACAATCAGACGCAACTTTCCAATGGCGTAACCAAAAAGGACTGCCCTCTCGAATTAATACTGCCATTTAACCTTTCAATCGCGGACTATTCACACCATAAACATCATACCCTTGTATCCTCAATTCGCTCACATCTCGATAATTGTGTTCTTGAATAAACAGGACATCAGGACTATAATGGCTTAAACACCGTTCAAAGGCATCCTTCCGATGAGGTGCCCACAACCCATTAACATTAATGGTTAAACACTGGAAGGTTGCTGGCGTATATCACATGTAGTCACTCGCAACACATTTATACTCTAGTCTACAATACCATCACCGTCCAGAACAGCATCAGGTGAGAAACTCTACACTGTCATGAGCCGCAATCGTGGCCCATGACTTTTTCCCAGGATGTTGACCTGGAGTCAGTTCATCATCACTGCTTGAGTTCCCCACCGCCCGCTTCCGAGAAATCTCATCGACTACAGTGCGAGCAGGCGAGGTCTCATGCCCGTGCACTTCCACACTAGTAACTATCATAGTGGGTCCGTCAGGAGTTACAATCATTGACAGGGGGTTTGCAACGCCATCATCAGACGCAACTGGGGTGGATGGTGGTGCTGGACACTCCTCTACTTCACTATCTAGTTCCAGAAAGGATACTGGGAGTCCTAGCTCAACGTCATCTCTCAAGACAGTAGTATTTGACGACGCCACCGCATCGACATCATCAACCGTCCTTGCTGTATAAGTCAATGTCACACACGGTAAGACAGGTGACATATCAGACACTTTGCAGGAGGGAATTGGAGACTTTGTTGCTGTATAGGCACTCTCAACAATGAAGACCTCTGGAACACGCGTAGGAGCTTCAGATGGCACATTTCTGTCACTCTGTTTGAGAGGATGCTGATGATCACATTAATATGCCATATGCCCATACGCATCACATAAACGACACATCTTCCTTTGCCCCAGGTAATACACATACAGTTGTGTATGAAATACTTCAAGGAGCACAAAAGATGGAATGGGTATTTTGATGGACATTTTCACTGAAAAGGACCCATCCGATTTACCTTCAAAAGGTCCAGTGCCCCACACACCAGCGGTAGTCTGGTATATTGTCCCAACTTTTTCAAAAACTTTACGGATAGTATACCCATCAGCTTCAAAAGGGACATTTCGAAGTTTTAACCACATATAAGTATGAGATACATCTCATAAACACACTGCTACATTGGGAGTCACTTGACACAGTTGTGTATGAAATACTTCAAGGAGCACAAAAGATGGAATGGGTATTTTGATGGACATTTTCACTGAAAAGGACCCATCCGATTTACCTTCAAAAGGTCCAGTGCCCCACACACCAGCGGTAGTCTGGTATATTGTCCCAAATTTTTCAAAAACTTTACGGATAGTATACCCATCAGCTTCAAAAGGGACATTTCGAAGTTTTAACCACATATAAGTATGAGATACATCTCATAAACACACTGCTACATTGGGAGTCACTTGACACCGTTGATCTTGATACCATTGAACGATCTCCTCATATGCTGTAGAAGATGTGAACTTAACAAACACTCGGGATGCACCGTTCACGGACACGCCATAGATGTCATGGTTAGCGATCTTATATGTATCTTACAGAATTTGTAGGAGAAGAACGTCGACATTGTGATCCAATAAAGATCCCTGTAGTAGTTCAACACAAACGGTATGAACCCGTCGCCGGCTACCCTCCATCTTGTTGGGTAAAGACGGTTTTTGCCACCAGAGGGCTAAGTGCAGAGCAGACAACCGCACACTGCGACACCTTGGAGGCAAGTTATTTACGTGTATTAAGAGGCTGAGGAAGCGGTAAAGCCAGCGGGGCACAGGAGGAGGAGCAACACGTCTCTCCTGTACGACCACTGAAGTTCAACTGCTTTGAGAGTTGCTGGGAGTCAGTCGGTGGCGTGTTCCCACCTGAGTTGGAGACTGCTTCTCCTTACTCCTCCTCTCTGCTCTGCTGACTCTTGCTGAGATAACACCTCGCTCTTGTCTCTGCTTGTTTTCTAGTCATTTAGTCTCTGTTTGGCAGAGTATGTGTTCGGTGGTGAGACGACACATACTTCTCTGGACTCTGTGTAACTCTGTTCACAGAGAATAGCCTAGACTTAGTGATTTCGACGTTTTACTGGGTTGTGTGTCACATTGACACTCTGAGATAACTCAGGTCTCTAGCTATAGCTCTTGACCTAATTCGTTGAGGCATCTGTGCATCGTCGCAGTCGAGAATATTGGTTATGCTGAACCTAGATTCAGTAAAAAGGGAGTTTTGTGACTATTATGGAGGATCTGCTGATGGTCCCCAGTTAGGGTCGTTATTCTGTCTCCTTGTTCCTGACGCTGTGTTGCTGTCGCTTGCTATATTGCTGTTTGTTGAGGTGGTCATATTACTGTTCAATCAAGCTGTTCTGATTGTCAGTTTGTTAGAGAAGCTAGCTTATGAGAAGACGTTCAGTCGGTCACTGGTCTAGTCGAGGCATAACGAGTTACCTGGAGCACACATACACGTATTTGTATATATCCTAGTATTATTGTAAATTGCTGACATTGTACCAGATGGTACATAAGAGCCATTAAGATATATGTGCCTTCAGCACAATAATATAGTTTATGAGAGAAGTGTAGGCGCTAACCTCCTAATTAACATATTAATGAATATCCTGATCATATGTAAATGGATTTACTTTGATACCCTAGACATTTTGTTAATAAATTTATTAAATTCATTGCTTTGGTTAGTACCTTCTCAGTTGAAATCCTATGCTGCTATTGACTATAACGGATAACTGGACCAGGATACTGACTTTGTTGCAAAAGCCCAGTAACAGGCTGGATACTAGAAGGGCAATCCTTTCTAGTGTTCACTGGAAATGTCTATTTCTAATAGATATCGCGTCTTTTTGTAACAGTGACCAAGGCAGGTGAAAATGTTCACCTGTTAGTGTGTTCGTGATTATTTGTGTACTATTTCAGTACCTAATATTAGTGTCAGAACAAACATTGGCTATGAAATCACAAGAACTACTACAAATTGTAATTATCAGAACATAAAAATTATATACAGTAGACTGTCATTTAGCACGAGTTTACCTTAATAAAGTGATTGAACGCTGGGAGAAAATTTGGCGAGAAGACTTTCTCACTTAAGACCTGGTGACATAGTGATTATTAACAATGATGGTCCGAGGTCCCAATGGCCTCTTGGAAAAATTGTGACCATATATCCTGATGCAAATGGAATCATCAGGACAGTTGATGTTTTGAGCAAAGGTGTAGTGAATATGCGGACAATAGATAAATTAGTGCCGTTAGAATTACACAGTGTTGAAAACAAAAACAGAATTAGTGATTCTCCAGAAACCACACAGACTGAAGGTGTTCAGAAAAGACAAGCAGCAGTGATGGCGAGTGAGAAAATCCAATTAATGTTAAGTGATGAGTAGTTCACCTTCAGTGAACCTCCGCTACTTCCCAGTAAGGAGAAAATTCTCCAAGAGAGGGGGTATCAGCCCTTTCAGCCCCCTTCAGCCCTTTCAAGAGCCCAGCCCTTAGAAAGAGCCAGACACGTCTTGCCGGCTTCCTGATCAACAACTTAATTAGTAACAGATATCTGGACCCAGGACGCCGGCAAGACGTGTCTGGCCTTTCTAAGGGCTGGGCCCTTGAAAGGGCTGAAGGGGGTTGAAAGGGCTGATTACCACCCCTCTCTTCGAGAATTTTCTCCACAAAGTGTCTATGATCATGTATATCTCCCGCCTGCATTCTAGAGATTACAGGTTTAGGAACTTCAAGTGTTCCCAGTAATTGAAGTGTTTTATCGCAGTTATGGTGCGTGAAGGTTCTCTGTGCATTTTCTAGGTCAGCAATTTCACCTGCCTTGAAAGGTGACATTAGTGTTCAGCAATATTCCAGCTTAGATAGAACAAGCAACCTGAAGAGTGTCATCATAGGCTTGGCATCTCTAGTTTTGAAGGTTCTCATTATCCATCCTGTCATTTTTGTAGATGTGATCGATACAATGTTATGGTCTTTGGAGGTGAGATCTTCCGACATGATCATTCCCAGGTCTTTTACATTAGTTTTTCTCTCTGTTATGTTGTTGGAATTTGTTTTATACTCCGATGTAGTTTTAATTTCCTCATGTTTCCCATATCAGAGTAATTGAAATTTCTCTTCATTGAAATTCACATTGTTTTCTGCAGCCCATTTAAAGATTTGGTTGATGTCTGCTTGGGTCTTGCAGTGTCTTCAATGGAGGACACTGTCATGCAAATTCGGGTGCCTTCTGCAAAAGAAGACACGGTGCTATGGCTAATATCCCTGTCTATGTCAGATATTAAGATGTGTAACAAGATGGGAGCTAGTACTGTTCCTTGAGGAACAGAGCTTTTCACTGTAGCCGCCTCAGACTTTACCCTGTTTACTACTACTCTTTGTGTTCTATTTGTTAGAAAATTGTAGATCCATCTACCAACTTTTCAGGTGATTCCTTTATCATGTATTTTGTATGCTATTACACCATGGTTACACTTGTCAAAGGCTTTTGCAAAGTCTGTGTATATTACAACTGCATTTTGTTTGTCTTCTAGAGCATCCAGGACCTTGTCATAGTGGTCCAGTAGCTGGGACAGACAGGAGCGACCTGCTCTAAACCCATGCTGCCCTGGGTTGTGTAACTGATGGGTATGTAGATGAGTGGCGATCTTTCTTCTTAGAACCCTTTCAAAGATTTTTATGATATGGGACGTTAACACTATCGGTCTTCAGTTCTTTGCTATTGCAGTTCTTGATGAACATTGAGTTCCATGAGTCTGGGCCTGGGGTGGAGTGCATGGGCATGTCATTTATCGCCTTTTCGAAGTCATTTGGTATCAGGATAATATCAGATAGGTTTGCGTCTACCAAGTTCTGTGGCACTCTCATAAAATATTCATTTAGGTCTTCGACTCTCAGTCTGGTTAGCGGCTCGCTAAAAACTGAGTCATACTGGGACTTTAGTAGCTCACTCATTTCCTTTCTGTCATCTGTGTAGGACCCATCCCTTTTAAGTAGGGGCCCAATACTGGATGTTGTTCTCGACTTTCATTTGGCATAAGAAAAGAAATACTTTTGTTTTTTTTCAATTTCATTTATGGCTTTTAGTTCTTCCTGCGTTTCTTGATTCCTGTAAGATTCCTTTAGTTTTAGTTCGATGTTTGCTGTTTCTCTGACCAGTGTCTCCCTAAGAATTTCAGATATATTTGCCTCTTGTAGCCGCTCTGTTGTTCTTTGCCTTCGTCTGTATAGGGAGCGCCTTTCTCTTTCTAGTTTACATCTTCTCCTTTTCCTTAAGGAAATTTGCCTTGAGCAAACCTCAAGTGCCACAGAGTTAATTTGTTCTAGACATAGGTTAGGGTCCGTGATGCTTAGGCTATCTTCTCAGTTTATATAATTTAGGACTTGGTTTACTTGGTCCCACCTTATGTTTTTCTTATATATATATATATATATATATATATATATATATATATATATATATATATATATATATATATATATATATATATATATATATATATATATTAGTGTTAATGTTGCAGTTTTATAACTGTAGTGTAAAGCACCCCTCTGGCAAGACAGTGATGGAGTGAATGATGATGAAAGTTTTTCTTTTACGGGCCACCCTGCCTTGGTGGGAATCGGCCGATGTGTTAATAATAAAAAAATATACATATATAACCACTGAAGTGCACTCATCCTGGAGAACAGAGAATCGATTTCCTACCTTCAGATCTTCTCTATTAAGCTTCCTCATCGTCTGGGGGATTAGTGTGGAGTGTTATAGAGCACCATGGCTTGTAGTGTTTTGGAATCTCAGAACACTACAGATGGATTTGGGAGTGAGTGTGTGAAGGGTGGAACCTGTGTGGAGGAAAAGGTTACCAACAGTGAGTTGAAGAGTGGCAGCCGCTTGAAGTGGAATGTGATCTCTACTAAAGGTAGAAGTATCACGAAGAGGAAGCTTAATAGAGAAGATCTGAAGGTAGGAAATCGATTCTCTGTTCTCCAGGATGAGTGCACTTCAGTGGTTAGTGGGGTTAAATGTACCACTAACTCTCCTGCTAATCAATATAAGATCATTCTATTGTTGATGACTCACAGTAAGACATATGGACCGTGCTTTCTGTAACAGAGATAAGAATGTTAGACAGTGTGCTTCCCAGGAGCTGATGTTGATGACATAGTCAACAGGTTGCATAATATTATGTCAGGTAATGGGAACAAACCCATCATGTCTTAGTGCTGGTGGAAATGATATCGGGAAGGGCAGGAGATTAAAGCTGCTGGATAAGTGCAAGTCAGCCATAGATGTAATTATGTCTAAGTGAGAGGTCCCAGTCACATGTATGTTAAGGCTAGGGAGTACCTTGGAAACTATGTTGAGTGGTAGTTCTAGTATCAGTTAAGTGTGTTCCAATATTTTATCTTTCGAGATTGTAAATTTCTCTTTTGTTGGTGCCAAAATTTCAGATTCTCTTTTAATGTACGTATGTTTATTAAATTGCAAGTTGTTTTATCTGGGTATATTTTGCTTCCCCCTTTGATCCATATAGTATATATATGGCTCAATTTGTTAGAATTTATATTTCAAACTATATTGATTTACATTTTTCTTCTGGAGAGTCAGGCCCCTAATAAGGTACCTACTGCTCAGTTTTCAGGCCAAGCTACCCTGAGAGCCAGTACTTATCAGATCCACTATTTTGATATAGCTATCCTGTATTATTTCTCACTGGGTTTTTCCTGCTCTAACGCAAATTCCGTGTCTCCCCTTAATCCTATGCCTTTAGCTACTTTCATTTCTTCCACTGTCAAAAGGGCAAGTGGTGGCAGCAAATTTCTGACAGAGAATATAGAGTACTTCCTACTTTTCCCTCAAATTTTAGTTATTTCCTTTTTTATTTGATTACTATATTTTCATAATTTTGTCCACTCCGAGTCTCTGCCTGAGGGAAGTAGACACTATGTCATTGCCTGGTGCTCTGTCGACCCTAGGGTGGGACTGGGGTGGGAGCTCCATTTCACTGGACCTCATGCAGGAAATTCCTCATGCCTGTGTATTCCCCTCTCATGTAGGTTGGCTTCATTCTTCCTGCCCTTCTTGCCTCCCTCTCCGCTTGTAACTCTACTATGTATTCAAAGCTTAGAACTATGTGATCACTAGCGCCGAGGGCCTTTCACATGTGATGTCCTCAATATCTGCACTGTTCAGGGGAATACTAGGTCCAGTCTTCCTGGTTCATCCTCTTACCCCTCTGGTAGTGTCCCTAACATGTTGATGTAAGAGGTTCTTCAGCAGCACCTCTAACATCTTACATTTTCACGTTTCTGGGCCCCCATGTGGCTTCAGGTTTTTCCAATCGATTTCTTTGTGAATCAAGTCACCTACAACCAGTAGCTTCGTCATGCTCACATGGGCTCTTCTGGCCACTTCATCCAGTGTGTTAACCATCCATGTTACTCTCATCATATTCTTGTCTTGGCCTCCTACTACTCTGTGGTGGGTTATACATCACTGTAATCACCACCTTGGGACCTCCAGTGTGAAGTGTTCCTATTATGTAGTCCCTTGCTTCTCCTCTGTCCCCTCCAACTCCTCAAAATTCCATTGGTTTTTGATGAGCAGTGCCTCTCCTCCACCCACATGATTCCTCCGTCTTTCCTAAGGATCTGATATCCAATTGGAAAGATGGCATTTATAATTCCTGAGAACTTGGTTTCTGTGAGGGCTATGATGTCTGGTGATGCCTCTGTGATTCTTTCATGCCACTCCTCCTACTTATTCAATATACCATCAGCGTTGGTGTACCTTACCTTCAGTTTCCTCTTCAACACCGTATTCTGGGATTTTTGTTGGGGAGGAGGGGTGGGGGTCGTGGCAGGGTGCTATGGGATTCTACTGCATATTGTGGGGTGGGACTTGCTGATTTTTCTCCTTTGAGTACCCCCTATTCTCTGAAAATATATTTGCTCAGACATGTCCTCATCTCCTGTGTTTTAATTATATTTTCAATCTCTTGTTTTTCTTTCCATTGTCTTTCATCATACATTTTCCCTTCACTATCCTGAAGCCTGTGGATGAAGATCGACCTCTCCCTCTCCTCCTCCTCCCATTGCGTTTCCCTCTGCATCTCTGGGTTCCATTTAAAAATATGTATCATCTCCTTTATCAGTTCCTGTACCTCCTGGTGGCCTGGTCGTGCCTCCGCATGTGGCCTGTCTCCTCTGCCTGCATCCTCCAACATATGCTTGCTCCCCCTCACACACTGCTGTCCCTGTATGCCCCCTTCGTTCCTCGACCTTTCCTGGTGACCTGGTAGGGCCTCAATGTAAATTTTGTTTCCTTTCTTTCCTTGGGACCCCTTATTCATTATTGGGGTACCTGCTTCAGATGACATGTCATTTACACAAATATTTTCTAACTCTTCCTTACCATTCCCGCCGACATAACAAGATTCAGCAGTCAGCAACAGAGTGATGCGTTGACCATAGCCGAATGAGATAATCGGACCTATATGCCCTAGCGGGTTGCTGTGGTGGGCATACCCGGCTGAAGTCCTGGGGCAAGCCATTGTCGTGGTTGGAACTACGACCGGTGGGCTTCATCTGCTGTGCTGTGGTGTTCTCAGTGTTGTGGGAGAGGCCATCTTGGATGTGGGTAGAAATCCAATTGTTCGGCCGCTCTTATTCTGCTGTGTTGGTTCTATATCTCAGTTCTTCGTAATTACTTCGTCTTCTAGGGGCCCATATCTTGGCTTCTGCAGCTCTTCCATCCACTCTTCCTTCCCAGGCCCATCTTTCTCCTGCCCTATGTCTCCGACTTTCCCTCTGAGGCCTAATTTTCTATATGTGTTTGTGTATATGCGTATATATGTACTCACCTAGTTGTAGTTGCAGGGGTCGATTCATAGCTCCTGGCCCCGCCTCTTCACTGGACTCTACTGGGTCACTCTCCCTTCGCTATGAGCTTTATCATACCTCTTCGTAAAGCTATGAATGGATCCTGCCTCCACTACATCGCTTCCCAAACTATTCCATTTCCTGACCACTCTGTGACTGAAGAAATACTTCCTAACATCCCTGTGATTCATCTGAGTCTTCAACTTCCAACTGTGTCCCCTTGTTGCTGTGTCCCATCTCTGGAACATTCTGTCTCTGTCCACCTTGTCAATTCCTCTCAGTATTTTATATGTCGTTATCATGTCTACCCTAACCCTCCTGTCCTCCAGTGTCGTCAGGCCGATTTCCCTTAATCTTTCTTCACAGGACATTTCCCTTAGCACCGGAACTAACCTTGCTGCAAACCTTTGCACTTTATCTAATTTCTTGACGTGCTTGACCAGGTGTGGGTTCCAAACTGGTGCTGCATACTCCAATATGGGCCTGACGTACATAGTGTACAGTGTCTTGAACGATTCTTTACTAAGGTATCGGAACGCTATTCTCAGGCTTGCCAGGCGCCCATATGCTGCACCAGTTATCTGGTTGATGTGTGCTTCTGGAGACGTGCTCGGTGTTATACTCACCCCAAGATCTTTCTCCATGAGTGAGGTTTGCAGTCTTTGGCCACCTAGCCTATACTCAGTCTGCGGTCTTCTATGGCCTTCCCTGATCTCCATGACTATGCATTTAGCGGGGTTAAATTCGAGAAGCCAGTTGCTGGACCAGGTCTCTTCGTAGTCTCGCCTGATGCTCATCTGATTTAATTTTCCTCATTAACTTCACATCATCTGCGAACAGGGACACTTCTGAGTCTATCCCTTCCATCAAGTCATTCACATATACCAAAAATAGCACTGGTCCTAGGACTGACCCTTGTGGGACCCCGCTCGTCACACGCGCCCACCGTGATACCTCATCACGTTCCATGACTCGTTGTTGCCTCCCTGTCAGGTATTCTCTGATCCATTGCAGTGCCCTTCCTGTTATACGTGTGTTCGTGGGTGTGAAAGATAGTGAGAGGGGAAGAGTAATTAAGGTGTGTGTGTGAGAGGGAGAGGAGAGAGAGAGGGGAAGAGAGGAACGGAGGGAGAAGGAGAGGGAGAGAGAGAGAGAGAGAGGAAAGAGGTGTGTATGTGAGTGTGAGGGAGAGAGAGACGGGAAGAGTAAATGAGATGTGTGTGAGGGGAAAGAGAGAGGGAGAAGAGAGAAAGGAGGCGAGAGAAGAAGAGAGGGAAAAGGAGAGAAAGAGGGAGAGAGAGGAAGAGAGAGAGGAAGAGAGAGAGAGAGAGAGAGAGAGAGAGAGAGAGAGAGAGAGAGAGAGAGAGAGAGAGAGAGAGAGAGAGAGAAAGGAAGAGGGAGAAGGAGAGGTGCTTGTGTGTGTGTATAATTTATACTATTATAATAGCTATACAAAATAAGGATGCTGCATTAATGTAATTCACGATGTCATTCCCAAAAAAGATATGCGAACACATGAGGTATTATTTAATCCAGCTGCACTTTACAGTTTATTTTTGTGTTAAACTAAATTTTGCAAATGGTTATGCAATGAAAAATTCATCTACATTAGCTGAGGATGTGATAGACACAGCTAATAGGTATGTAATTTTCCTCTGTTGTCGGCATGAGTTACTTTGTTGTGGGTTTAGGTTTTTTTGCTGGTGGCTAGTGGCTTGATCAGAAGATGGACGCCTCCTTCTGGGCTCAAAATAATAGGAGATTTTGCCAGCTTCAGTTCCTGGAAGTCGCTCATCAGGTGTAACTCTACTTTTAGCAGAAGCTTAGCCAGGGCCACCTTGGCCTCCATCAAAGCAAAGCGCATAGCTAAAAAAAATCCAGTCTATATTAATATATGGGCAGGATGGAGTATGTAGAGAAATTAGAAATTATAATAACTGATGGAAAATTCTATTAATTTTTTCTTTTTTTTATTTTTATTTTTTTTTCTTTTTTCTTTTTTTTTTTAAAAAAAAAAGAAAGAGGTACCTACCTATTTGACTCAATCCATGAACCCCTATCCCCGGCCCCTTCCTGATACCGCACCCGTACTGACCCTGCCTCGTTAACGGACAATCTTTGGACCCTCTCATCCCCTGCCTCTTGTGGTGCCAGTTCGTCACCTGCTTCAGGTACCAGGGACCGACTGGCCCTTTCGATACGCCTGACCTTGCTCTTCTCTGACCTTGACCCTGGCTTCCCCCTACGGTGAAAACAATTTCGAATCGCCGCCCGTCTCCCACGGACCACCCCGGCCCCACACCCAAACGACCAAGACCCACATGACGATTGATGCTTCCTTCTCGTTCATCTCAGAAACACCAGCTCGTCACTCACTTCCCTTAAACTCTATTTCAAACTACTCAATGGACAAAGTTTTTTACTTGGACCGACTTCTCCTAATACCTATCTTTCAGACTATAGTATTGGTAAAGCTCTGCTACGCCATGTTGGAAAGACATCCATTTCACGCCTCAAGAGCGGCACTCGCTTCATCACGGTCCAGAATGCTGGCCAAGCTCCGACTTTCTTTCTTACAACCTAGATTCTGCTCCTGTTACTATTGAAAGCACCATTCCTCAAATTTTGTTGTGGTTCTGTCATTTTGCCCCACACCATTGTCCAAGGGAATTTCTAGACATGTGGTGATGACATTTTCGAGCAGCTTGAGCCAAGAACTCCCTATCCTTAAAGTTGACACTTGTCCTCCCTGCCAATAAGCAAAGACGTTATCCTTGCAATATAGCTCGTTTAACATTTGACTGCCGTGAACTACCACCTTCGGTTTACATTGCAGGTCAACGTTTACAAGTCCGAAAGGTGACCCCTACACCGAAACAGTGTAGAAACTGCTGGCTTTTTGGTCATCCAGCGAAAATTGCAGGTCCATGGCCGAATCCCAGTCTGTGGTGCTGACGACCATGCCAGTTCTTTTTTGTACTCCCCCTCCTTGCCTTAACTGTCATGAGGCACATCCATCATATTCTCGCCGTTGTCAGGTTTACCTGAATGAGCGGGAAATCTGTCTCAAAGGGCGGAAGGTTTCTCATAGCTATGCCGTCTCTCATCTACGCCTTCAAGGGAGACTTCCCCGCTTTCCTATTCTTGAATTGCTAAACGTCCCCCCACTTCTGGGGTCCCAACTTCCACGGCTTCCTTGTGGTCGCCTCATCTTCAATCACCCTGTCTCGAATCCTTTTGATATTCTTGGCTCCGAGGTCCTACCTCGGTTTCCCCCATACTATCCACCCCTTTCCCCTCTATTCACTCCACAATTTGAGTCTACACGTCCTCGTCCTTCACCTAAACCTCAGCGCCTCCCTTTAAGCCCGGAAAAAAAATCCCATTGCCAGGTTCTTCGCCTCCGACTAGTTCTGTAACTTGTGGAGGTTCATCCTCCTCCTCATACACTACTTTCATCCCCTGTCCCCCCCCCAAGTCCCTACGACAGTTTCCTCTTCTATCTCCTCGTCCTCTACTTTAGTACAGTCTATAGACTCCCGATAGTTTCTTCCATTTCTAATTTGTCTCACATTCTGCATCTTGACTTCCAAACACTGGGAAACTATTGCAGAATATATTTCAGAGACTGGGCCGATGATGGACACTACTCCATCTGAGGGTTTCCCCATCTCTTCTTCGTCTCAACCCCCCTTCCTTCACAACGTCCTCCTCCCTCCTGATTACAGGTCTTCCACTGCCTCCACACGTGGACTTTTCTAACCTTAGTCCATAGCTTCCTCTCACCCATTCTATCTTTTTTCCATAAATCATGGCTTATTTGCAGTGGAATATCCGAGGCCTCAGGGGTAACAGGGGGGAGCTTTAGGTGTTGTTCTCAAGTTTTTCCCTATTGGGGTCTGTTTGCAAGAACCAAATTACAATCCACTGTTATCAGGCCCTTTTCAGGCTATAATTTGTTATATTCTTGGATCCTTTTTCCGATGGAACCCCTTTTAAAGAAAGTGCTCCTCTTATACGCACTGGTGTTCCATACCGTCAGCTCCTGGTCCCTTCTTCCTTACATTACACCGCAGCCCGTATCTACTTGAATAAGTGGTATACCTCTGTTCTTTATATCTTCCCCTTTCGGGCATTGTTATCCCAGATATTGATTTTCTGGTTTCTTTTCCCTTTCCGCCACCTTCTATTACTTGGCGATTTTAACGCGCACCACTTTTCTCTGGGGAGGGTCGCACGACTCCCTGGCATTCAGTTGGAGGCATTTCTTGCTTCTCTTCCCCCCCATGTTTTAAATACGGGATTCCCACCCATTTTTATCCCCGAACTCATTCTTTCTCCGCATCGATCTTTCCATCTGCTCTTCATCAACTGTCCTTGACTTCACCTGGTCTGTCCTCCCCGGGCTTCATGACAGCGATCATTTCCCAAACATCCTAAAAATCCCCTCTGTTTTCTCCACCTCCTCATTGCCCCGCTGCAATTTGACCGGGCGAAATGGGACCTTTACGCACATCTTACTGCCTTTCATGAGGTTCCTACCTGTCCTCCATTGATGAGGTTTTACATCTCTTTTCGTCCTCCGTCTTCACAGCGGCTTCACATTCTATTAAACCCCGGGGCATCCTCAAATCGTGCCTTGGGGTCTCCCATTGTGCCGGGCAGTGCTTTTTAAACGCTGCTGGGGCAGGATCGGTATAACAGAACCCAAAGACTCCTTATTTCAAGCAGAGAGCTATTGTGCCTGCATGATGCTAAACCCTTGCTGCGGATTCGTTTCTCTTTCCCTTTGCCCCGTGGTGAGTCTGGAAAAAGTGCGGAAATTTGGGGGGTTAAACCCCCCGACCCGGCTCCTGTTCTTCAGGTTGCTGGTGGATAACCACCCTCTTGCCGTTGCCACTGTTTGGGAATCATCTGTCCGCATTTTCAGGGGGGCCATCTATGCCCGTTCCTTTCTTTTAAGTCTG
>WNWK01032514.1:0-21840 GCA_009830355.1 Cherax destructor
TCATGCATGGACGCCGGTCTGCGTCATGCATGAACGCCGGTCTGCGTCATGCATGGACGCCGGTCTGCGTCATGCATGGACGCCGGTCTGCGTCATGCATGGACGCCGGTCTGCGTCATGCATGAACGCCGGTCTGCGTCATGCATGAACGCCGGTCTGCGTCATGCATGAACGCCGGTCTGCGTCATGCATGGACGCCGGTCTGCGTCATGCAGAACGCCGGTCTGCGTCATGCATGAACGCTGGTCTGCGTCATGCATGAACGCCGGTCTGCGTCATGCAGAACGCCGGTCTGCGCATGCATGAACGCCGGTCTGCGTCATGCATGGACGCCGGTCTGCGTCCATTGGACGCCGGTCTGCGTCATGCATGAACGCCGGTCTGCGTCATGCATGAACGCCTGTCTGCGTCATGCATGGACGCCGGTCTGCGTCATGCATGGACGCCGGTCTGCGTCATGCATGGACGCCGGTCTGCGTCATGCATGAACGCCGGTCTGCCTCATGCTGCCAATGTTGTCCGGTTAAGGTGCTGTCTTCAGATTTCACAAGTCAGTGTTTGATCAACCAGGCTATGGTGCTTACACTGGTATTCGTGAGGTTAACACCAGCAGCTGGACTGGGTCATCCACTGGGAGGCCTGGGCTGGTACACCACCGTCGGAACACTGACCTTACGAACACACTTCTTCTTATATGTTCCTCACAAGTGTCATCACAAAGTGTTTTTTTTATAATTTTCTTCTTCAGAGAGACAAATCCATGTTTGGTCTAACTTCTTTTCCAGTCCTCGTTACCTGACCTTTATAATACTCGGTGGAAACCCCAGTCACTCGCCAGACCACTGGAGTATATCATGGAGTATATCAGGGTCACCCTGGACTATAGTTAAGGTTACACTGGAGTATATCAAGGTCACCCTGGCGTATATCAGGATCACCCTGGAGTATATCAAGGTCACCCTGGTGTATATTAAGGTCACTCTGGAACACATCAAGGTCACCCTAGAGTATATCAAGGTCACCCTTGAGTACATCAGGGTCACCCTGGAGCATATCAAGGTCACCCTGAAGTATATCAAGGTCACCCTGGAGTATATCAAGTTTCCCTGGAGTATATCAAGGTCACCCTGGAGTATATAAAAGTCACTCTGGAATAAATCAAGGTCACCCTGCAGTACATCAAGGTCACCCTGCAGTACATCAAGGTCACCCTGGAGTATACCAAGGCTACTCTGGGGTATATCAAGGTCACTCTGGGTGTGTCAAGGTCACCCAGGAGTACATCAAGGTCACCCTGGAGTATATCAAGGTCATCCTGGAGTATATCAGAGTCACCCTGGTGTATATGAAGGTCATCATAGTTTTACCCTTAGCGTCGGTTTCACATCATGCTTATGATTTAATTTTGTCAGTTTGTGTGTGTAAGAAACACCAGTGTTAGTTAAGGCAGTGTATGTCTTGTGTTGTGTTAAGGCAGTGTATGTCTTGTGTTGTGTTAGTTAAGACAGTGTATGTCTTGTGTTGCGTTAGTTAAGACAGTGTATGTCTTGCGTTGTGTTAGTTAAGACAGTGTATGTCTTGTGTTGTGTTAGTTAAGACAGTGTATGTCTTGCGTTGTGTTAGTTAAGGCAATGTATGTCTTGTGTTGTGTTAGTTAAGGCAGTGTATGTCTTGTGTTGTGTTAAGGCAGTGTATGTCTTGTGTTGTGTTAGTTAAGACAGTGTATGTCTTGTGTTGCGTTAGTTAAGACAGTGTATGTCTTGCGTTGTGTTAGTTAAGGCAATGTATGTCTTGTGTTGTGTTAGTTAAGGCAGTGTTTGTCTTGTGTTGTGTTAGTTAAGACAGTGTATGTCTTGTGTTGTGTTAGTTAAGACAGTGTATGTCTTGTGTTGTGTTAGTTAAGACAGTGTATGTCTTGTGTTGTGTTAGTTAAGACAGTGTATGTCTTGTGTTGTGTTAGTTAAGACAGTGTATGTCTTGTGTTGTGTTAGTTAAGACAGTGTATGTCTTGTGTTGTGTTAAGGAAGTGTATGTCTTGTGTTGTGTTAGTTAAGGCAGTGTATGTCTTGTGTTGTGTTAAGACAGTGTATGTCTTGTGTTGTGTTAGTTAAGACAGTGTATGTCTTGTGTTGTGTTAGTTAAGACAGTGTATGTATTGTGTTGTGTTAGTTAAGACAGTGTATGTCTTGTGTTGTGTTAAGACAGTGTATGTCTTGTGTTGTGTTAGTTAAGACAGTGTATGTCTTGTGTTATGTTAAGGAAGTGTATGTCTTGTGTTGTGTTAGTTAAGACAGTGTACTCACCTAATTGTACTCACCTAATTGTGGTTGCAGGGGTCGAGACTCAGCTCCTGGCCCCGCCTCTTCGTTGTCCACTACTGGGTCTCTGCTCTCCCTGCTCCATGAGCTTTATCATACCTCGTCTTAAAACTATGTATGGTTCCTGCCTCCACTATATCTTTCTCTAGACTATTCCACTTCCTGACTACTCTGTGGCTGAAGAAATGCTTCCTAACATAACAGTGTATGTCTTGTGTTAGTTAAGAAAATCTTCAGCACATCTATTGAAACAGGGCGACTACCTGAGGTATGGAAGAAAACAAATATAGTCCCAATATTTAAAAAGAGGAGACAGACACGAAGCATTAAGTCACTGACATGTATAGTATGCAAAGTCATGGAGAAGATTGTCAGGAGAAGAGTGGTGGAGCAGCTAGAAACGAATGAGCTTATCAACGACAGCCAGCACGGTTTCAGGGACGGGAAATCCTGTGTCACAAAACTATTGGAGTTGTATGGACATTAGTCACTGTCTGACTTTTTTGGGTTATCCTAGGTTCTCTACACATATGCTGCTATGTATGATAATCTATGTAACTGTATTTATGTATACCTCAATAAACTTACTTAATATGACAGGGTGACAGCAGTAAAACAAGAGAGAGAGGCGTGGGTAGATTTCATTTTCTTGGACTGTAAGAAGGCGTTTGATACAGTTCCACACAAGAGATTAGTGCGGAAGCTGGAGGACCAGTCAGGTATAACAGGGAAGGCACTACAATGGATCAGGGAATACCTGTCGGGAAGACAAGAGCGAGTCATAGTACGTGGCGAGGCGCTTGTGACTAGCGGTGTTCCACAGGTGTCAGTCCTACGACCTGTGATGTTTCTAGTATTTGTGAACGACATGACGGAAGGAATAGTATCAGAAGTGCCCCTGTTTGCAGATGATGTGAAGTTGATGAGGAGAATTCAATCGGACGAGGATCAGGCAGAACTACAAAGGGATCTGGACAGGCTGCAAGCCAGGTCCAGCAATTGCCTCCTGGAGTTCAACCCCACCAAGTGCAAAGTCATGAAGATTGGGGAAGGGCAAAGAAGACCGCAGACGGAGTACAGTCTAGGGAACCCGAGACTACAAACCTCACTCAAGGATAAAGATCTGGTGGTGAGTATAACACCAGGCACATCTGAGGCGCACATCAACCAAATAACTGCTGCAGCATATGGGCGCCTAGCAAACCTAAGAACAGCATTCCGACATCTTAATAAGGAATCGTTCAGGACCTTGTACACTGTGTACGTTAGGCCCATACTGGAGTATGCAGCACCAGTTTAGAACCCACACCTGGCCAAGCAAGTAAAAAAGCTAGAGAAAGTGCAAAGGTTTGCAACAAGACTAGTCCCGGAGCTAAGGGATATGTTTTACGAGGAGAGGTTAAGAGAAATCGACCTGACGACACTGGAGGACAGGAGAGATAGGGGAGACATGATAACGACATATAAAATACTGAGAGGAATTGACAAGGTGGACAGACAGAATGTTCCAGAGATGGGACACAGTAACAAGGGGACACAGTTGGAAGTTGAAGACTCAGATGAATCACAGGGATGTTAGGAAGTATTTCTTTAGTCACAGAGTTGTCAGGAAGTGGAATAGTTTGGGAAGCGATGTAGTGGAGGCAGGTTCCATTCATAGCTTAAGAAGAGGTATGATAAAGCTCATGGCGCAGGGAGAGTGCACACACTTAGTAGACCAAATGGGAATAGTAATCATTTTAATTTTTTTAACGCACCTGCCGTCTCCACTGAGGTAGGGTGACCCTACAAAGAAGAAAACTCTTTCACTGTTATTCATATTACATTTTACATGACCCTCCAAACCGCAGCATTGCTATCCCTCCTTCAGAGTTTAGGCACTGTACTACCCACCTCCAGGACTCAAGTCCGGCTAACCAGTTTTCCTGAATCCCTTCCTAAATATTACCTTGTTACCACTCCAACAACACTTCATATTAAAACTACTTGCTTCCACTCTTATATAGCATGCTCAGACAAGCCTGTTGAATGTCAAAGCCCCTAGTACTCAAAGCTTCCTTTTTTTGTCTCCTTGCTCTACATAAATAGCATTAAAGCTACTTGTATAACATATATCACGCTTGTTCGAATGAAGTACATCATTCAAATATTGGGTGATTGCTACTTTGTGGCGGAGGACTGTCAGTCAGGGTGAGGGAGAGGGCCTCAGGGTAAACTATCTTGAATGTTGAGGCCACCCTTCAGTCTCAGACCCTCACCAGCCTCGAGTTAGTTCCCATACGAGAGTCTGTCCTCTGTGTAGATCTATAAAGATGTACGAAGATGCTCTCTCTCTCTCTCTCTCTCTCTCTCTCTCTCTCTCAACTCTCTCACATTACGGTGTTCGGTAACGCTACTGTACACATTGTAAATAATTGTACTTCATTATACTTATGGGATTGTATGATAAATCAAGAAGGTAATATCTGGTGTACACTTAAGTAATCCTTCATTCAATTGTTTTAGTGACTGTAATTACACAGGTATGTTGCACGACCAGGTACGACACCCATCTGAAACTACTGGTGTTGGTGTTACCATGATCCCAGACGCAGACCATAATATATTCTCGTTGTACACTGTTTCCAAGTGTGTATATGTGTACTTACCTATGTGAGTTTGTGGTTACAGGGGTCGAGTCACAGCTCCTGGCCCCGCCTCTTCGCTGGTCGCTATTAGGTCCATTCTCTCCCTGCTCCATGACCTAATTCGTATCTCTTCCTAAAGATATATATGGATCGTTCCTCCACTACATGACTTTCCAAATTGTCCCACTTCCTGACAACTCCATGGCTAAAGAAATGCTTCCTAACATCCCTGTGATTCATCTGAGTCTTCAACTTCCAGTTGTGACCCCTTGTTGCTGTGTCCCATCTCCGGAACATCCTGTCCGTATCCACCTTGTCAATTCCTCTCAGTATTTTATTTGTCGTTATCGTGTCGCCTTAACCTTCCTGTCCTCCGCTTATGTGTAAAACAAACGCAAGTGAAATTCAAGAAAATAGTCAACAAAAACAAGACATCGTTGAGATAGCAGGTGACTGTTTCCAAGTTCCTTAAAAAAAACTACGACCAAGAAAAAACTAGATCACTTTCACCTGGTGTATAGAGGTTATGGCACAACACTTGCTGTTTAAAACACTCTCATAGAGGAGGTTATGGCACAACACTTGCTGTTTAAAACACTCTCATAGAGGAGGTTATGGCACAACACTTGCTGTTTAAAACACTCTCATAGAGGAGGTTATGACACAACACTTGCTGTTTAAAACACTCTCATAGAGAAGGTTATGACACAACACTTGCTGTTTAAAACACTCTCATAGAGGAGGTTATGGCACAACACTTGCTGTTTAAAACACTCTCATAGAGAAGGTTATGG
Source organism: Cherax destructor (assembly GCA_009830355.1). NCBI lineage: Eukaryota > Metazoa > Arthropoda > Malacostraca > Decapoda > Parastacidae > Cherax > Cherax destructor. The sequence goes on from WNWK01032514.1 coordinate 5,740, forward strand.
CACAACACTTGCTGTTTAAAACACTCTCATAGAGGAGGTTATGGCACAACACTTGCTGTTTAAAACACTCTCATAGAGGAGGTTATGGCACAACACTTGCTGTTTAAAACACTCTCATAGAGGAGGTTATGGCACAACACTTGCTGTTTAAAACACTCTCATAGAGGAGGTTATGACACAACACTTGCTGTTTAAAACACTCTCATAGAGAGGTTTGGCACAACACTTGCTGTTTAAAACACTCTCATAGAGGAGGTTATGGCACAACACTTGCTGTTTAAAACACTCTCATAGAGGAGGTTATGGCACAACACTTGCTGTTTAAAACACTCTCATAGAGGAGGTTATGACACAACACTTGCTGTTTAAAACACTCTCATAGAGGAGGTTATGACAAAACACTTGCTGTTTAAAACACTCTCATAGAGAAGGTTATGGCACAACACTTGCTGTTTAAAACACTCTCATAGAGGAGGTTGTGACACAACACTTGCTGTTTAAAACACTCTCATAGAGGAGGTTATGGCACAACACTTGCTGTTTAAAACACTCTCATAGAGGAGGTTATGGCACAACACTTGCTGTTTAAAACACTCTCATAGAGGAGGTTATGGCACAACACTTGCTGTTTAAAACACTCTCATAGAGGAGGTTGTGACACAGCACTTGCTGCTTAAAACACTCTCATAGAGGAGGTTGTGACACAACACTTGCTGCTTAAAACACTCTCATAGAGGAGGTTGTGACACAACACTTGCTGTTAAAACACTCTCATAGAGGAGGTTATGACAGAACACTTGCTGTTTAAAACACTCTCATAGAGGAGGTTATGACAGAACACTTGCTGTTTAAAACACTCTCATAGAGGAGGTTATGACAGAACACTTGCTGTTTAAAACACTCTCATAGAGGAGGTTCTGACACAACACTTGCTGTTTAAAACACTTTCATCTTGACACATTATTTGGGAGACTTTTGAGGACAGTAAACTTGTCGTTGTTAAAACACTTCATATGAAGCTACTGGTTCTGGGACGACTTTTTGACACGGGTCTTAGACCGCTGGTCTTGTTAGACCACTGGTCTTGTTAGACCGCTGGTTTTGTTAGACCACTGGTCTTGTTAGAACGCTGGTCTTGTTAGAACGCTGGTCTTGTTAGACCACTGGGCTTGTTAAAACGCTGGTCTTGTTAGACCGCTGGTCTTGCTAGACCGCTGGTCTTGCTAGACCGCTGGTCTTGTTAGACCGCTGGTCTTGTTAGAACGCTGGTCTTGTTAGACCACTGGTCTTGTTAGAACGCTGGTCTTGTTAGACCACTGGTCTTGTTAGAACGCTGGTCTTGTTAGACCACTGGTCTTGTTAGAACGCTGGTCTTGTTAGACCGCTGGTCTTGTTAGAACGCTGGTCTTGTTAGACCACTGGTCTTGTTAGACCACTGGTCTTGTTAGAACGCTGGTCTTGTTAGAACGCTGGTCTTGTTAGAACGTTGGTCTTGTTAGACCACTGGTCTTGTTAGACCGCTGGTCTTGTTAGAACGCTGGTCTTGTTAGACCGCTGGTCTTGTTAGACCACTGGTCTTGTTAGAACGCTGGTCTTGTTAGAACGCTGGTCTTGTTAGACCGCTGGTCTTGTTAGAACGCTGGTCTTGTTAGACCACTGGTCTTGTTAGACCGCTGGTCTTGTTAGAACGCTGGTCTTGTTAGACCACTGGTCTTGTTAGACCGCTGGTCTTGTTAGACCGCTGGTCTTGTTAGAACGCTGTTCTTGTTAGAACGCTGGTCTTGTTAGACCACTGGTCTTGTTAGACCGCTGGTCTTGTTAGAACGCTGGTCTTGTTAGACCACTGGTCTTGTTAGACCGCTGGTCTTGTTAGAACGCTGGTCTTGTTAGACCACTGGTCTTGTTAGACGCTGGTCTTGTTAGAACGCTGGTCTTGATGTTAGACCACTGTTCTTGTTAGAACGCTGGTCTTGTTAGACCACTGGTCTTGTTAGAACGCTGGTCTTGTTAGAACGCTGGTCTTGTTAGACCACTGGGCTTGTTAGACCGCTGGTCTTGTTAGACCGCTGGTCTTGTTAGAACGCTGGTCTTGTTAGACCACTGGTCTTGTTAGACCACTGGTCTTGTTAGACCGCTGGTCTTGTTAGACCGTTTAGACCTGGTCTTGTTAGACGCTGGTCTTGTTAGACCACTGGTCTTGTTAGACCACTTGGTCTTGTTAGACCCTGGTCTTGTTAGACCGCTGGTCTGTGACGTTTTAGACCACTGGTCTTGTAGTAACCTGGTCTTGTTAGACCACTTGGTCTTGTTAGACACACTGGTTGTTAGAAGTGGTTTACCGTAGACCACTGGTGGTGGTCAGTTGATGTTACCTGACACCACTGGTATGGGTACAGTTAGTTACCTGAGCACCACTGGTGGTGGTACAGTGTAGTAGTTACCGTGAGCACCACTGGTGGTGGTACAGTGTAGTAGTTACCGTGAGCACCACTGGTGGTGGTACAGTGTAGTAGTTACCGTGAGCACCACTGGTGGTGGTACAGTGTAGTAGTTACCGTGAGCACCACTGGTGGTGGTACAGTGTAGTAGTTACGTGAGCACCACTGGTGGTGGTACAGTGTAGTAGTTACCGTGAGCACCACTGGTGGTGGTACAGTGTAGTAGTTACCGTGAGCACCACTGGTGGTGGTACAGTGTAGTAGTTACTGTGAGCACCACTGGTGGTGGTACAGTGTAGTAGTTACCGTGAGCACCACTGGTGGTGGTACAGTGTAGTAGTTACCGTGAGCACCACTGGTGGTGGTACAGTGTAGTAGTTACCGTGAGCACCACTGGTGGTGGTACAGTGGGCATGCATCTACTGCCAGTTGGGTGACTTGCAAAAGCAAGAGAACGAGGTAATCAGTCCCACACCTGAAGGACTGATCACCTCTCTCTCTTCATCTTCCACTGTTCTTCACTGTATTGGACTGATGAAGTCACTGGCTGGTGAAACATTTCCTCAATAAAGATTCCAAAATTTTACACAAAATGTCTCATTTTTCAACTTGTCGTTTTTCTAAAAGATTTACATCACAAATTGAATGTGTTTCCTGCTGTACTCTGAGCTGTCTCTTCCTGACATCCAACATTCATTATGACTGTCGATGTTTGAACTTGCTCTCTTGTGTCCTCAGCAGAGGTGACCTCTCTTGATGTGACCTCTGTCAACATGGTTCATGACAACGGTAGTGGAGTCTGCTTCCTTTTGACGTCGATAAAAAGTCTATTTTTTTCGCCCAAGCTTCGGTGCGCAGGTTGTTTACCCACGTCATGACCAGCTCCTCTGTTAAGAATTTCACAACGTTCACAGATATTAAGATTTTTAGTGATTCCCGGAAGACATTTCGTATACCAGTCACTGTGTATATATTCTGATGCTGATCTGAATATATACATCACTGAGAGTGGTTTATATCTCAAAATATATCTATTTAAATCATTTTATTTCCTATTTTAAAGATAAAAGTATTCTTGAGTGTTGGTATACAAGGGCCATGCAGCCTCAGTGACCCTGGTATCAAGGGTCATGCAGCTCAGTGACCTGGTATCAAGCTGGGCGGTCAGTGCAGCCTCAGTGACCCTGGTATACAAGGGCCATGCAGCCTCAGTGACCCTGGATACAAGGGTCATGCAGCCTCAGTGACCCTGGATACAAGCTGCAGCCCAGTGACCCTGGTATACAAGGGCCATGCAGCCTCAGTGACCCTGGTATACAAGGGCCATGCAGCCTCAGTGACCCTGGTATACAAGGGCCATGCAGCCTCAGTGACCCTGGTATACAAGGGTCATGCAGCCTCAGTGACCCTGGTATACAAGGGCCACGCAGCTTCAGTGACCCTGGTATACAAGGGCCACGCAGCTTCAGTGACCCTGGTATACAAGGGCCATGCAGCCTCAGTGACCCTGGTATACAAGGGCCATGCAGCCTCAGTGACCCTGGTATACAAGGGCCATGCAGCCTCAGTGACCCTGGTATATCAGGGCCATGCAGCCTCAGTGACCCTGGTATACAAGGGCCATGCAGCTTCAGTGACCCTGGTATACACAAGCTTTAAACCTGATAGACCAACTAATGTTTCGTTCAACTTTACGTCGGTGCCCTGGAGGACACGTCACTCTACCACTCAGTGAACATGAATTCTGATTATTATTATTATAATCAAAAGAAGCGCTAAACCACAGGGATCGTACAGCGCCACACATGAATTCTGAGAATTAACATTGCAACACATGTGACGGTCTGGCTCTGGCTTAGCCATAAGTTGATATGTCTATGTAGGCAGATGTAGGCAGTGTGGAGCTCAAGGACAAATGGTAATAATAAGCTGCAGGTGTAGTCCTGTGTAGGCCGGTTCTCTCCTCCTATATCAAGTTGAACCAGTGGAGAACGTATTTCCCACCGGCTATTAGAATTATCATGTTATTGTTATACACTGACTGTTGGAGCGTCAGAGTGAAGACAACTTCTCAGTCCTAAGTGTAGGTACTTGTTTTTCTTCCACATTCTTCGTATCATTTACTTGTCTACTTTCATTTGACAATAAAGGATCGAACCATACTTTATTTCTGTGACTTTTCCTGCGACTTTAGGTATATGGATTAAATATACTGATGATAGTAGCAGTAGTATAAGGCGGAAGAGAAAAACACTGCTGGGTCTGGGCACTGCTGGATCAGGGCACTGCTGGATCAGGGCACTGTTGGATCAGGGCACTGCTGGATCAGGGCATTGCTGGATTTGGGCACTGCTATCTACATGAAATAATATAGATAAGAGAATAAATAGACCGTCAAATATTATTTGGTCGGACGTACAGTAGAGCAGTGGCGACGACAGTATATGCAGGGTCTGACGTACAGTAGATGCAGTGGTCGGACGTACAGTAGATGCAGTGGTCTGACGTACAGTTATGATGTCAGTGGTCGGACGTACAGTAGATGCATTTGGTCGGACGTACAGTAGATGCAGTGGTCTAGACGTACAGAGATGCAGTGGTCGGACGTACAGTAGATGCAGGGATCGGACGTCAGTGATGCTGGTCTGGACGTACAGTAGATGCAGTGGTCGGACGTGCAGTATGCAGTGGTCTGGACGCGGGTAGATGCAGGGTCTGACGTGCAGTGATGCAGGGCCTGACGTACAGTAGATGCAGTGGTCGACGTGCAGTAGATGCAGTGGTCTGGACGTACAGTAGATGCAGTGGTCGGACGTCAATATGAGTGGTCTGACGTACAGTAGATGCACAGGATGGTTGACGTACAGTAGATGCAGTGGTCTGACGTGCAGTAGATGCAGTGGTCGGACGTACAGTAGATGCAGTGGTCTGACGTGCAGTAGATGCAGTGGTCTGACGTGCAGTAGATGCAGTGGTCTGACGTACAGTAGATGCAGTGGTCTGACGTGCAGTAGATGCAGTGGTCGGACGTACAGTAGATGCAGTGGTCTGACGTGCAGTAGATGCAGTGGTCTGACGTGCAGTAGATGCAGTGGTCGGACGTACAGTAGATGCAGTGGTCTGACGTGCAGTAGATGCAGTGGTCGGACGTACAGTAGATGCAGGGGTCGGACGTACAGTAGATGCAGTGGTCTGACGTACAGTAGATGCAGTGGTCGGACGTACAGTAGATGCAGTGGTCTGACGTGCAGTAGATGCAGTGGTCGGACGTACAGTAGATGCAGTGGTCGGACGTACAGTAGATGCAGTGGTCTGACGTCAGTAGATGCAGTGGTCGGACGTACAGTAGATGCAGTGGTCTGACGTGCAGTAGATGCAGTGGTCTCGGACGTACAGTAGATGCAGGGTCGGACGTACAGTAGATGCAGTGGTCTGACGTGCAGTAGATGCAGTGGTCGGACGTACAGTAGATGCAGTGGTCGGACGTACAGTAGATGCAGTGGTCGGACGTACAGTAGATGCAGTGGTCTGACGTACAGTATATGCAGGGTCGGACGTACAGTAGATGCAGTGGTCTGACGTACAGTAGATGCAGTGGTCTGACGTGCAGTAGATGCAGTGGTCTGACGTGCAGTAGATGCAGTGGTCTGACGTAGTAGATGCAGGTTGAGTAGTAGACAGTGGTAGCTGCGTAGATGCAGTGGTTGACGCATAATGCAGGTCTGACTGCAGTAGATGCAGTGGTCTGACGTACAGTAGATCAGTGGTCTACGTACAGTTAGATGCATTGGTCTGACTGCAGTAGATGCAGTGGTCTGACGCAATAGATGCAGTGTCTGACTCAGTAGATGCATGGTCTGACGTACAGTAGTGCAGTGGTCTGACGTACGAGATGCAGTGGTCTGACGTGCAGTAGATGCAGTGGTCTGACGCAGTAGATGCAGTGGTCTGACGTCAGTAGATGCAGTGGTCTGACGTCAGTAGATGCAGTGGTCTGACGTGCAGTAGATGCAGTGGTCTGACGTACAGTAGATGCAGTGGTCTGACGTGCAGTAGATGCAGTGGTCTGACGCAGTAGATGCAGTGGTCTGACGTGCAGTAGATGCAGTGGTCTGACGTGCAGTAGATGCAGTGGTCTGACGTGCAGTAGATGCAGTGGTCTGACGTGCAGTAGATGCAGTGGTCTGACATGCAGTAGATGCAGTGGTCTGACGTACAGTAGATGCAGTGGTCTGACGTACAGTAGATGCAGTGGTCTGACGTACAGTAGATGCAGTGGTCTGACGTGCAGTAGATGCAGTGGTCTGACGTGCAGTAGATGCAGTGGTCTGACGTGCAGTAGATGCAGTGGTCTGACGTGCAGTAGATGCAGTGGTCTGACGTGCAGTAGATGCAGTGGTCTGACGTACAGTAGATGCAGTGGTCTGACGTGCAGTAGATGCAGTGGTCTGACGTGCAGTAGATGCAGTAACTGGTAAAAGGTAAGCCTCTAATTCATTTTTAAAAAATAACCTCTACTTATAAATTAAATAAGATTGATATTAACCAATCTAAGTGTTCGTAATGAATTTAATATATTTTTTCCTGGCTTCATTTAGTGAAATATACCAAATAAAAGTTTATAAGTGCCATGGTTATTATCTTTTCCCACGTTTAGAACCTTACATTTGTCTATATTAAACTACATCGACCACTTCAACTACTGTACTAACCTCTGGAGATCTTCCTGTAGCCCTCTAGTGTCCTCATCAGAATTTATCTGACGGCCTATTTCAGGAAGGGTGGCCCGAAAAAGACAAACTTTCATCATTCACTCCATCACTGTCTTGCCAGAGGCGTGCTTACACTACAGTTATAAAACTGTAGTGTAAGCGCTCTACACCTATTTCCTGGGAAACACCACTTGTAACGCGTCCCCACTCGGATTTCTCCCCATTTATGCAAACTGTTGCATATCGATCAACCACGTCTCGATCCTGGAGAAAATTTTTCCTATTCCGTGTTCCTCTTCTATCTTCAACAATATCCTGTGCTGAACTGCTCAAGTCCACATACAAAATATCATATTCATTACCATGATCTGTCTCCTTACCGAAAAAAGTTCGTGAATTCGTAAGGTAGGAACGCCCTTTGAAAACCCGTGCTGAGATTTATTGATCAATTTATGTTTCACGGTGGCTGCCAATTGCTTGGGCAATTATTAATTCCATCAATGTTTCCACAGTAAACTGTTAAAAACTAGGAATTGCTACAGTCCGCGCCATAACTGGAGAACGACTTATCAGACTGGCATCAAATTACCAACACAAGACTCACGCTGGTATTGCGTGGCATAAGTTCCAATTTGCCAGTTTTATTGAATAAATTGTGATGTTAAATTTTTATTCAACTAACGAATGTTTCTTCTAATTGGCTTCAAAATATCATTGACGATGCAGACCCCATTACTTAAGTCCTAATAGCTGCAAATTTAGGAATTTTACTGAAATAGTTAAAAACCTGGAATCGTTGGAATCAGATCAATTTCTGTTGAATGTCTTTTCTTATCGGCTTCAAACTTTTACAATTAATGACCTTTACTAAACACGGGTTATCTCTCACTTTGAGCTGTGTTAATTTCAATTTACCAGTTTTATTAAACAAATTGTTTCCAATGTAATAACCAGTGAATGCCTCTTCTGATCAGCTTGAAACCCTAAATCTTTGGGTAATAAACATTCCAATGCTCTTATTAACAACTATGTGATGAATATACATGTCTTTTAAACATTTTCCTGAGGAATCTTGGCAATTCTTGCCGCTTTCATACCTCATGCTGCAACCTGACTCTTTCCCATACATTCCTTTATCTTGTGTCAGTTTAGAGTCCTGGACAACTCAGTAACAGCTCCCTCGACAAAGTTGGCTAACACTGCCACTCCTGCCCCAGGGACATGTACTCCATCCCTTGCATACATATCATGTTTGCCATAGAAATTATCCCAGTTCTCAATTAATGGGATTGCAAGTTCTTTGCAGTACCTGTCTAGTCAGGAATTTGTATCAATTACCTTACCCATTCATTGCCCACTCCTCCTCTGGGCAACATTCTACATATGATCGAGACTCCTCCCTTAGACATAATTAAATCTTAAAACGTTACTGTACTTATCTAGTAGCTCCTGTCTCCTGCCCTTCCCAGTATCGTTTCCACCATTACTGAGGCAGATAATGGGTTTGTTCCCATTACCTGACGTCATACTATCCAACCTATTGACTATGTCAACAACACCAGTTCTAGGGTGACACCTTTATCCTCACTGACCACTAAAGTACATTCGTCCTTCAGAAAAGAAAACCTGGGAGTGAGTAAGACCTACCTAGCATGGGCCAGTAGATGTCTACTACAATGCTTTATTTTTATGTTCATATGTAAGAGGGATGTGTATTTATACATGGGTGGTTATGATAAGAGTAGGTGAGAGGGTGGGCAGGTGGTGGTGGTGGATGAACCATTGGAGGTGTAAGTGACTCTGCAGGTGGGCAGTACATTCGTTATGTGGAGGTGAGGTCATCTGGGTAAGGGTACGTGGTGTTAGGGCTGGCTTTTAAGCCCATTGGACCGAGTGCTCCCAATTGGGCCCCGCGCCTAAGGGAACCCCGCGCTAGAGTGTAATTTACTCTCGACTTGTCAAGTACAAACAACAACAACAAGTAAAAAAAAAAGGAGATTTTTAGAAGTCCAAAAAATATCATTTGTTTCCAACACTGCAGTTAAATTCTGATTTTTTTTCTGAATAAAAATAAATCAATATTTTTAATAAATAATTTCAGAGTGACTAAAGCAAGTGGTATTGTATCTATGTACTTTTCAGAGGTGATTTACAAATTTTGTTTGTAGTAGCCTTACATGTATGCAATTTTATATTGAAAATTAGCTTACATCTGTTTGGTCTATTCACTCGCATGTTTCTAAGCGCACAGTTTGATTGTTTTCCATACATGGGACCCACCAAAATTGTCCCCAATTGTGCCCCGCACCTCCACACAGGTACTTGGTGTGCGGGTAGTTGGTGTGCGGGTAGTTGGTGTGCGGGTAGTTGGTGTGGTAATGCTGCTGAGAGAGTCATAGTCACGTCACTGCAACATGTCACATCTAACCCACGCATTAAAGGTGGGAGATGTTGCCACTGCTTGCTGCTTGCATTACCAGTTGTTGTCATCTCCACAGCCTTGATGCTAGTAAAGGGCTCTTGATTTAAGGAATTAGAGCTTTCCTCCTTTTGCATAGATACCCAAGTGTTGTACACCTGTCTAGTTTATCAACCTGTTTTCTAGTACATATATACTAACATTCTGACATGACCCTGGCTGTATCACCTGTGACATGACCCCTGGCTGCATCACCTGTGACATGAACCCTGGCTGCCTAACCTGTGACATGACCTCTGGCTGTATCACCTGCGACATGACCCCTGTCTGTATCACCTGTGACATGAACTTGACTGTCTCATCTGTGACATAAGAACACAAGAAAGGATGAGCACAGCAGTAGGCCTACTAGCCTATGGAAATAAATGGTATAAAATACCCACACAAAGGAAAAATAAACACTTAAGCAGTATAATATGATCCTTTATTGACAACGTTTCGCCCACGCAGTGGGCTTCATCACAAACAGATCTGTTTGTGACTTGATAAAGTCCACTGTGTGGGCGAAACGTTGTCAATAAAGGATCCCATTATACTGTTTATATGTTTATTTTTTCTACTGGCCTATGCTAGGCAGGTCCATCCCACACCCACTCAACCTATTTTTAAAGCTACCCAAGGTTTGTGCTTCAGTGACGCTATTCGGTAGTTTGTCCCACTCATCCACAACTCTATTAACAAATCAGTCCTTTCCTATATCCTTTTAGAACCTAGAATTTTCCCTTGTTGCGAGTTCTGTCTTGGTTAGATGTTTTCAGCGCGTTATTTACATCCCCTTTATTTATTACTGTCTTCCATTTGTATACCTCAAGTCATATACCCCCTAATTCTACGCCTTTCTGGAGAGCGCAAATTCAGCATCCTTTTCTCTCCATGTGATCAAGACAGTGTTGTTGAAAATGCTATAAAATGCCGACAAGTTGAAGACTAAGACACATGTACAACAGTTGGGTATCATCAATAAAGATACGCAGCTGTAGCACATATGTCATAGTCTTCATACATAAGCTCAACTTTGTCATCCTTCTCTGTATATTTTCAGCGCATTTGTGTCCATTCTGTAACATGGAGACCATAAATGTGAAGCATAATCTAAACGAGGCCTAACAATGTCTATGTGAAGCTGCAGTATAGCCAGAGGACTACTGTTAGGAAGCCAAGAATTTTATTGGCTTTATTGTGATCACTTATGCACTGTTGTCTTGGCTATACATTACTGCTAACATTTGAAGATACTGTCATATTCCCAAAGACACTTTCAGTATGAAAATAATTTGGAAATATATAATAGAGCAAGGGTAGGAATATATAGAGGAACAAGGGTAGGAATATGTAGAGGAACAAGGGTAGGAATATATAGAGGAACAAGGGTAGGAATATATAGAGGAACAAGGGTAGGAATATGTAGAGGAACAAGGGTAGGAATATATAGAGGAACAAGGGTAGGAATATATAGAGGAACAAGGGTAGGAATATATAGAGGAACAAGGGTAGGAATATGTAGAGGAACAAGGGTAGGAATATGTAGAGGAACAAGGGTAGGAATATGTAGAGGAACAAGGGTAGGAATATGTAGAGGAACAAGGGTAGGAATATATAGAGGAACAAGGGTAGGAATATGTAGAGGAACAAGGGTAGGAATATATAGAGGAACAAGGGTAGGAATATATAGAGGAGCAAGGGTAGGAATATGTAGAGGAACAAGGGTAGGAATATACAGAGGAACAAGGGTAGAAATATATAGAGGAACAAGGGTAGGAATATACAGAGGAACAAGGGTAGAAATATATAGAGGAACAAGGGTAGGAATATATAGAGGAACAAGGGTAGGAATATACAGAGGAACAAGGGTAGGAATATATAGAGGAACAAGGGTAGGAATATACAGAGGAACAAGGGTAGGTATATACAGAGGAACAAGGGTAGGAATATATAGAGGAACAAGGGAAGGAATATGTAGAGGAACAAGGGTAGGAATATACAGAGGAACAAGGGTAGGAATATACAGAGGAACAAGGGTAGGTATATACAGAGGAACAAGGGTAGGAATATGTAGAGGAACAAGGGTAGGAACATACAGAGGAACGAGGGTAGGAATATATAGAGAAACAAGGGTAGGAATATATAGAGGAACAAGGGTAGGAATATATAGAGGAACAAGGGTAGGAATATATAGAGGAACAAGGGTAGGAATATATAGAGAAACAAGAGTAGGAATATATAGAGAAACAAGGGTAGGAATATATAGAGAAACAAGGGTAGGAATATATAGAGGAACAAGGGTAGGAATATATAGAGAAACAAGGGTAGGAATATAAGGGAGAAATGTAAGGAAAGTAGGAATATGTAGAGGAACAAGGGTAGGAATATATAGAGGAACAAGGGTAGGAATATATAAACAAGAGTAGGAATATATAGAGAAACAAGGGTAGGAATATATAGAGAAACAAGGGTAGGAATATATAGAGGAACAAGGGTAGGAATATATAGAGGAACAAGGGTAGGAATATATAGAGGAACAAGGGTAGGAATATATAGAGGAACAAGGGTAGGAATATATAGAGGAACAAGGGTAGGAATATATAGAGGAACAAGGGTAGGAATATATAGAGGAACAAGGGTAGGAATATATAGAGAAACAAGGGTAGGAATATATAGAGGAACAAGGGTAGGAATATATAGAGGAACAAGGGTAGGAATATAAAGAGAAACAAGGGTAGGAATATACAGAGGAATATGGGTTGGAATATACAGAGGAACAAGGGGAGGAATATACAGAGGAACAAGGGAGGAATTATAGAGGAACAAGGGAGGAATATATAGAGAACAAGGGAGGAATATATAGAGGAACAAGGGAGGAATATTAGAGGAACAAGGGTAGGAATATACAGAGGAACAAGGGTAGGAATATACAGAGGAACAAGGGTAGGAATATAAGAGGAACAAGGTAGGAATATTAGAGGAAACAAGGGTAGGAATATACAGAGGAACAAGGGTAGGAATATACAGAGGAACAAGGGTAGGAATATACAGAGGAACAAGGGTAGGAATATACAGAGGAACAAGGGTAGGAATATACAGAGGAACAAGGGTAGGAATATACAGAGGAACAAGGGTAGGAATATACAGAGGAACAAGGGTAGGAATATACAGAGGAACAAGGGTAGGAATATACAGAGGAACAAGGGTAGGAATATACAGAGGAACAAGGGTAGGAATATACAGAGGAACAAGGGTATGAATATACAGAGGAACAAGGGTAGGAATATACAGAGGAACAAGGTAGGAATATAAGAGGACAAGGGTAGGAATATGACAGAGGAACAAGGGGATAGAATATCAGAGAGAACAAGGGTAGGAATATACAGAGGAACAAGGGTAGAAATATACAGAGGAACAAGGGTAGGAATATACAGAGGAACAAGGGTAGAAATATAAGAGGAACAAGGGTAGGAATATAAGAGGAACAAGGGTAGAAATATACAGAGGTAACAAGGGTAGGAATATAAGAGGAACAAGGGTAGGAATATACAGAGAACAAGGGTAGAATATACAGAGAACAAGGGTAGGAATATACAGAGGAACAAGGGTAGGAGTATACAGAGAAACAAGGGTAGGAATATACAGAGGAACAAGGGTAGGAATATACAGAGGAACAAGGGTAGGAATATACAGAGGAACAAGGGTAGGAATATACAGAGGAACAAGGGTAGGAATATACAGAGGAACAAGGGTAGAAATATACATAGAAACAAGGGTAGAAATATACATAGGAACAAGGGTAGAAATATACATAGGAACAATTGTAGGAATATAGAGAGGAACAAGGGTAAGAATATACAGAGGAACAAGGGTAGGAACATACAAAGAAACAAGGGTAAGAATATACAGAGGAACAAGGGTAGGAACATACAAAGGAACAAGGGTAAGAATATACAGAGGAACAAGGGTAGGAATATGCTCAAATTTCTTATTACTTTCCTGTGTTTATTTTCCCTCCATGTTTGCTTTTATAGTTTGTTTTGTGTTTCAGATTGTTGTCAGTGTTGTCAGTAGTGGAGTTAGTAGTGACTGTACGAGCCCTGGCAAGTTCATAGCAACTGTCAACATATCTCATAAGTTAGCAGCAAGTCTTAGCACTTGGCTGAAAATCCTAGCATATGACAGCAAGTCTTAGCACATAACAGCAAGTCCCATACATCTCAGGAGCTCTCAGTTTTGAAGTGAAAACCAAAGAACAGCTGCTGGATCACTTAAGAGGTGGGTACCTGCTACCATATCTTTTTTCTTGTGTGTAGTACCTGTCTTGTGTGGTCTTCAGTGTAGTACCTGTCTTGTGTGGTCTTCAGTGTAGTACTGTCTTGTGTGGTTCAGTGTAGTACCTGTCTTGTGTGGTCTTCAGTGTAGCAACTGTCTAGTGGTCTCAGTGTAGACCTGTCTTGTTGGTCTTCAGTGTAGACCTGTCTTGGTGGTCTTCAGTTAGACCTGTCTTGTGTGGTCTCATGTAGTACCTGTCTTGTGGATCTTCAGTGTAGCCTGTCCTTGTGTGTCTTCAGTGTAGTACCTGTCTTGTGTGGTCTTCAGTGTAGTACCTGTCTTGTGTGGTCTTCAGTGTAGTACCTGTCTTGTGTGGTCTTCAGTGTAGTACCTGTCTTGTGTGGTCTTCAGTGTAGTACCTGTCTTGTGTGGTCTTCAGTGTAGTACCTGTCTTGTGTGGTCTTCAGTGTAGTACCTGTCTTGTGTGGTCTTCAGTGTAGTACCTGTCTTGTGTGGTCTTCAGTGTAGTACCTGTCTTGTGTGGTCTTCAGTGTAGTACCTGTCTTGTGTGGTCTTCAGTGTAGTACCTGTCTTGTGTGGTCTTCAGTGTAGTACCTGTCTTGTGTGGTCTTCAGTGTAGTACCTGTCTTGTGTGGTCTTCAGTGTAGTACCTGTCTTGTGTGGTCTTCAGTGTAGTACCTGTCTTGTGTGGTCTTCAGTGTAGTACCTGTTGCTTCCAGGACACAATTTAAACCTGCTTCGCTATTCCTAGCAACAAACGAGCAGAAAAAATATCCTTTTCTAAACGAAATCATTAAAAGCTTTCTATCTTTTATTAGTTTCTTAAAGTCCACAGAAGGCTTTATATTTTTCCCATATAAGGTTGCACCGTAAAACATGACATTCATTTTATATTTACTCTTAGTTAACAAATAAGATTGTACACCACAATCTGTCTTATAGGGTAGCCGATACGACACTGGATGGCTCTGGTAAAACATAGACAATATACCTTTGATACCTTTGATATACCTTTGAAGAGTTTCGAGAGTATCTACTCTCTGAGCCCGGCCATGGGCCAGGCTCGTCTGGTGCTTGCCTGGTCAACCAGGCTGTTGCTGCTGGAGGCCCGCTGCCCCACATATCCATCACAGCCTGGTTGATCTGGCACCTGGTGAAGATATTTGTCCAGTTTCCTCTTGAAGGCTTCTACACTGGTTCCAGCCGTGTTTCGGATATCTTCTGGTAAGATGTTGAATAGTCTGGGACCCCGGATGTTAATACAGTGCTCCCGTATTGTCCCCACCGCACCCCTGCTCCTCACTGGGTTTATTTTACACTTTCTCCCATATCTCTCACTCCAGTATGTTGTTATGGCAGTGTGCAGATTTGGGACCAGGCCCTCAAGTACTTTCCATGTATATATTATCATGTATCTCTCTCCTCCGCTCCAATGAGTACATGTTCAAGACTTGAAGGCGTTCCCAATAATTTAGATGTTTCAATGGCTCAATGTGAGCCGTAAACGATCTCTGGATTTGTTCCAGCTCTGCTATTTCTCCTGCCCTGAACGGGGCCGTCAGCACTGAGCAGTATTCTAAGTGAGGGAGCACTAGCGATTTGAATAGTGTCACCATCGGCATTATTTCCCTTGTTTTGAAAGTTCTCAATACCCACCCCGTCATCTTCCTGGCTGTTGTGATCTTTGTCTTGTTATGGTCTTTAAACAACAGATCAGCAGACATAATTATTCCCAAGTCCTTTACGTGTTCCTTTCGTTATATGTGGTGACCCTCTTGCGTTTTGTATATAGTGTTCCTTTTGAGTTCTTCATTTTTCCATACCTAAGCAGCTGAAACTTATCACCATTGAACGTCATGTTGTTCTCCACTGCCCATTGGAAGACCCTGCTTATGTCCTCCTGTAATTTTTCAGTGTCCTCTACCGTAGTGACTTTCATGCTTATTTTAGTGTCATCTGCAAATGATGATACAAAAGTGTGCTGGGTGTTTTTATCTATGTCTGCTATGAGGATGAGAAACAGCAGAGGTGCCAGGACAGTGCCTTGGGGCACTGAGCTTTGACCTCACTGATGCTGGATCTTGCCCTGTTCACTACTACTTTTTGTGTTCTTTGTGTTAGGAACTCAAAATCCATCTGCCTACCTTCCCGTAATGCCTATGGCCCTCATTTTGTGCGCTATCACTCCATGATC
>WNWK01032515.1:0-21840 GCA_009830355.1 Cherax destructor
GGCTAACAATATCCTCCATCCCAGCCCCAGGAAAGCAAACCCTTTGTCTCCTACTCCTATCCTTCAAGCAGAAGGCCCTATCCATATACCTAACCTGGCTATCCCCAACAACAACAATGTCGTTCGTCGTGACGTTCCCAGTAGTCGACTCGCATTCATCGGGTAGCACGGAGGTGTTCGATGTTTCCACAACAGTTTCCACAGCAGTCTCTTTCTTCTTCATCGTTTCTACCTCTCCATTCGTTTTCTTGATCTTCAACTTCGTTCCATGAAGTCCGGCCACTGCCCAGGTTCCCTTCTTGACCTGAGGACTCACAACAGGAGGACTACTACGAATCCTCTCTTTTTCCTCCGCCAATCGCCGAATCTCAAGCTTCGCTACCCTCAATTCCTCCTTAAGCTGCTTGTAAAGCTGCTCAATGGACGGCATCTTGGTTCACTTCACAGAGAAAAGTGGTTCAGTCCACAGAGAACTCTAGACACGTCCTCACTGAGCTAAGTACAGATCACTCACTGTAAATAAAGCATTACCACTGTACTCACCTATTTGTACTCACCTATTTGTGGTTGCAGGGGTCGGTCATAGCTTTCATGATGTTTTCAATCGCATTTTTCTCCACTTGTCTTCTTGCTTCGTAAGTTTCCCTTCAGCTTCCTGTGTGTGTGTGTGTACTCACCTATTTGCACTCACCTATTTTATGGTTGCAGGGGTCGATTCATAGCTCCTGGCCCCGCCTCTTCACTGATTGCTACTAGGTCCTCTCTCTCCCTGCTCCATGAGCTTTATCAAACCTAGTCTTAAAACTATGTATGGTTCCTGCCTCCACTATGTCGCTTTCTAAGCTATTACACTTCCTGACAACTCTATGACTGAAGAAATACTTCCTAACATCCCTTTGACTCATAGGAGTCTTCAACTTCCAATTGTGACCCCTTGTTTCTGTGTCCCCTCTCTGGAACATCTTGTCTCTGTCCACCTTATCTATTCCTCGCAGTATTTTATATGTCGTTATCATGTCTCCCCTAACCCTCCTGTCCTCTAGTGTCGTCAGGCCGATTTCCCTTAACCTTTCTTCGTAGGACAATCCCCTTAGCTCTGGGACTAGTCTTGTTGCAAACCTTTGCACTTTCTCTAATTTCTTGACGTGCTTGACCAGGTGTGGGTTCCAAACTGGTGCTGCATACTCCAGTATGGGCCTGACGTATATGGTATACAGAGTCTTGAATGATTCCTTAGTGAGGTATTGGAACGCTATTCTTAGGTTTGCGTGTGTGTGTGCGTATGTGTGTGTGTGTGTGTGTGTGTGTTTTGCGTTCACTCACCTATTTGTAGCTGCAGGAGTCGAGCCTCTTCATTGATCGCTACTAGGTCACTCTCTTCCTGCTCCAAGAGCTTTATCAAACCTCGTCTTAAAATTATGTATGGTTCCTGCCTACACTACGTCACTTTCCAGATTATTCAACTTCCTGACAACTCTATGCATGTGTGTGTGTGTGTGTGTTGTATATATGTGTGTGTATGTGTGTGTTTTATGTGTGTTGTATGTGTGTGTGTTGTATATATGTGTGTGTATGTGTGTGTTTTATGTGTGTTGTATGTGTGTGTGTTGTATGTGTGTATGTGATGTGTGTGTGTTGTGTGTATGTGATGTGTGTGTTGTGTGTGTGAGCTGTGTGTGTGCTGTGTGTGTGAGCTGTGTGTGTGTGAGCTGTGTGTGTGTGTGTAAGCTGTGTGTGTGTGTGAGCTGTGTGTGTGTGTGTGTTGTGTGTGTGTGTGTGTGTGTGTGCTGTGTGTGTGCTGTGTGTGTGTGTTGTATGTGTGTGTGTTGTATGTGTTGTGTGTGTGTTTTGTATGTGTGTTGTATGTGTGTGTTGTATGTGTGTTGTATGTGTGTTGTATGTGTGCGTGTTGTATGTGTGCGTGTTGTATGTGTGTGTATGTGTGTGTTTGTGAGCGTGCGTGCGTGACCAAATTAATGTCTGCACAAATAACTCATTACGATTGTGACAGGATATAAACAGGTAAATAGTTCATTACCACTGTACCTTGTCCAGCTGTCAAAACTTTGGAGCCGAGTCCCTGGACTCATTATGTTCTTCTGAAAAGATGTCAAACTGTGTGTGACCTAATTAATGTCTGCACAAATAACGCATTACGATTATGGCAGGATATAAGCAAGTAAATAGTTCATTACCTTTTTAACTTGTTCAGCGGTCCAGTCTCTGGTCCCATTATGTACCTCTGTAATCCTCTGACTACCACCCACACGATGGGTATGAGGTTCATAATAAAGATGATAAACTTACCTCCGCTCCTGTCACTACCTTCATTACTTGTACTTCCCTTACTCCCACTCATCTCACTTCTCGTACTCCTACTTCCTTAGTTTCCTTATTCATATTATATGTTCTATAGCCCCCATCCCTCCCCATGTCACATTATCACCAGTTTTCAACTATTAATATTATCATTAATTATTATTTAAAATACTATATGAGAAGCATCAAGACCAGAAGACTTGTTCAAAACAGAAGTTACCAACAGAGGCTTGATTAGATAACAGCAGACATATTTATCAGCTGCTGCTGACTTTCCCCACCATATGACAAACACTTGAGAATGCTGTGGAAGAAGAGTGCCAACACTGCCACCTCACTACCACTACCTGGTAGATTGTTAGACGACACTGTTGCTTTACAAACTGCCTTCTCTAGCCAGTGCCATTAAGCCAGGAGCCATATGAAACTGCTGCCTCTCTAGGCTTATAAGGAAAAATAACTCGTGAAAGAAGAGGGAGATACGGGTTGTATGTCCATGTATTCACAAATAACACACTAAGAAAGGCTCGGCTCATTCTGGACCATTATCAAGTCATAGGAATGATCTTTTGATATTAAACGTGCAGCTGACCCAACAAAGTTATAATAAAATTTTATGAAGTTCTTACAACCCGTAGAATGGGTCATTTTTCCTAAATAATTTCATAACAATAACACTCTTTCATAACCAAATTTTTCCTGAACTGGGAAATATCCTTGCTATTTAAACCGAAAGGAGGGAAAAGTGCCACACTACCTCTGACCCAGCGTCGGGGGGCCACGGCACTGTTAACCCTATATGCATTAACTCATTGACGCAGTGTGGAATAACTCTTGCATCATCGTCAGTCTTCTGTTTTAAATTATTCCCGATCCTTACTTGCCAGACAGTGGAATTATTATTGCTGTTAACCCACTGTATTAAACAAACCAGTGACAATGCACTTAAGGTACTCTTTGTTTACTTTAGTTCGACAAATGATTTGAAAGACTAAAAAAAAAAAAAATATGAAATATCTTTATATTTTGCATTCCAAAATTTCCTTAATTATTATACTCAATTTGGCTGCCTTTTTCATGGTTGTTGCTATATGCTAAGTTGCCTTTTTTTCTTTTTGCTGTATTGTACGTCTTTTTTGCATGTACAATTATGAAACTGATATTCATCACTGTTACGCCAATTATTTTAGCTACTCATGTAACATTACATGTATAGTGATCACCATCACCAACGCTGCAGGAGACTGACGGCGACCACGAACAATGTGCCTTACAATCGTTCTCTGCTGGTGAATACCTACAACATTCTGTTTTTAGTTATATTATACGTGAACAAATACGTAAAACAAATGATGAATATATAAAATACTTTTAACTTTGTTTCACTTCTTACATTACGAAGGTATAACGATGCTACACCAGCTCTATTTCAAGTGATAAATAAGTCAACATTTTTGACTTATAGGGTATATGAAACTTGAAACAAGCAACTTTTGGAGTGCACCTTGCTAGTGAGTGCCTTCCTGCTTACTGGCTCTCAGCCTTCCTGGCTCTCAGCCAGGAAGAACGGCACCTCTCAGACTCCTCCAGCCAGAAATGATTTCCTCTTATTTATCCGTTTCGAAATTGCTTCCAAGACGAAATTTTCAAAAAATCCTATTGAATCGCGGACAATTTGGGTGTGGGCTGACCATTGTGTTGCTAATGGTACTGGTGAGGACTTTCTTTGTTGCCTCGTCCGATGTTTGCGTCAATAGAAACTCCTTAGTGAACATTTACATAGCGTGCAACGTTAGAGCAGAAAATTAGAAAATGTTTTCGTCAGGTTTTATATTGATGAAGACAGAACACCTGACGATGTAGGAAGCTTGTTTTAAATTCATGATCCTTCATGTTCTTTAATATATATATATTTTTTAATTTAAAAAACTAGCAGGTCATACAGCAGTATGTTATTTGAAATCCGGTTTAGTCACTTGGATGAATACATGATTCTTCTCAAAAAAAAAAAAAAAAAATGTATAACGCATTCGAAGCAATAATGCGTATATACTCCAGCTTATTATTATTTTCGCACTCGCGAAAAATTATTATTAAAAAATGTAAAAGAAAAACTAGCATTCGGATATGTGTAGCTGTACTGATGTAAATTTACGACAATTAAACTTAATCCATTGCTGTTCAATTCCCTTTTTCGACTGACTCTTATCGATACCCAGGAAATCTTTTCAAACTGCACGTCGTTTAATATATTTTTCTTTAGTTCAGATCCCATTAATTATTTAAATTATTTCATTTATAGGGAAGTGTCAAAAGCTGTTGGGGTCAAGCAGTGCCTGGGTAAATGGGTGGGAATCAGGCTCGATTCAAGGAAGAGGAGATCAGGTTCAATGTCTTGGCTCAAAACCCCCTCATCAGTATCGGGACACCTTCCATGAGGGGTACGTTCCATTAACATCCACGAATTTAGGCTTCTTGTTTTTTATAGTGCATTGCAGCTCTTACATATTCCCCATCCACATTGCTAAATCAAATCTGTTTAATTTTTTGTATTTCTGGTTTCCTGTTCTATTTATTCTCATTTAGTTTCGTCTTTGTTTCTTCTCCCTGGACGGTGCCATCATTTTCCATTGAATTACTGAATTCCGAACAATTTGTGGAAAAGTACTATTTTCTTTCTCAGTATCTTTTATAGTTTCCCTTGAGTTTATAATTCTATCTTCTATCAATAGAGTTGTGGACCTAAAAGTCTTCATAATATTTCAGGTCTCTGCTTTTCAACAATTCTTCCTACTCCGCCATTAGTGGCGGCTAGTTGCAGTGGCCTCATTTTATAAATCAAATCATTTCTAAGAATTATATTAATTTGCAATTATCCATTTTCTTTGTGATTAGTATGTTTGATATTTTTTTCTATATCTCAGTATGTAAACAATCTACTTTTCATTATGGCGAAAAATTATAATTCCTCCAAGTTTTGTTTTTGTTTTTGTTTTTTGCAGTTTTATGCGTTTATATATTTGCTTGTTTATAATGGTATACTCATTTCTAATTATTGACGTTTTAAATGCTTTTACCGCTATAATTTTAATTGATCCTGAGAGCTGTATCACCACCAAAAATTCTTAGTTTTTTTTTTTTGTGCACCTTCACTTTCTATTTTTTATACTTCAACAGGTTTTTTTTTAATGTTCAGGATCTCAACTCATTACTTATTTAGTATCAGCCGCCCTTTAAACGGCCTTCATACTAATGAAACCATGAAACAAGTGGTACTAAATCATTTACTGCTTGTGGAGGCTGTCATTCAAACAGGAGGTGGTTGAAATTAGCCTTGAGCTACGAGTGTCCTCTGATAATGAACAACACCTAGCTCTGCTGGGTGCATGATCTTAGTAGGATCCCTGGTTGAGTGGTTAAGGCGATGTGAACATTATTCTATCTCTTGAGGCAGGATAAAGTGTCGCAGGATCTAATCTCAGCTGGCCGCAGTTTGGTAAATGATTCAATACCACTTGTTTCGTGGTTTCATTACTTTATAAATATTTCGTGCCGATTATGTAAAACCTTGCAGTTTTGGCTTAAATATCAACGCTCTTCTTGCCGAATAAGGCAAGTGAAAATTTGTGTATGCAATAATTTCGCAAAAATTTAATCATTCTGAATCTAACGAAAAAAATATATTTCACTCTGTTTATTATTAAATTATTGTAAACTTATCTAAAATATATTTAGTTTAATTAGGGTAAATTATATTGCTCTTGTTATAATAAGGTTAGGTAACTTTTCTGAGGTTGTTTCGATACAAAATTATTAATTTTTACATTAACATAAATGAAAATATATATATATATATATATATGCAAGACAACCACTATGAAAAAATAGAAGAATTCCAAGCGCTTTCGTGACTACTCACATTATCAAGGAACTATAACAGGAAACATGACAAGAAGGGCTTATATAAGGGCGAGACTACACCTCACAGTCACATCACACTAACAAAGACTACACCTCACAGTAGCGTAACATCGCACGACTCTGTGAAGAGGAAAATAAGAAAGGACCTGAAACTCTTCCCAAGAATTAAGATTAGTCCAATTTATTATTAAATTCTTCCCAAATTTTATTAATTATAAATGAATCCAATTTATATAAACCAAAAGAAATATTCATATTATTTTCAAAACTGCTTTTAATGAAACATGATTCTATTATATTTCTCTCAACCATGGACTTGCTTGATACAACCTTCTCAGCATTTTGAAAATCAATTGGATGGTTAAAATCTCTCACATGAATAAATAGAGCATTAGAATCTTGTCCAGTTCTAATGCTATATTTATGTTGTTTTAATCTTAGTTCAAGACTTTTACCAGTTTGACCATAATAAACTTTATCGCATATTTTACAGGGAATCTTATAGACACATCCGTCAGCATTTTGGGGGAATTTTTATCAAAAGTCTTTTACTGTATCAAGATTTTTAAATACAACTTTGATATTAAAATTCTTAAGAAAGGAAGGCATATCAACCAAGTTTTCATGGTAAGGGAGAACCAACATATTTTTGGTTGAATAAAGTTGGTTGTCCCTTTTTGGATTGTAAAAAGTATTCCTAGCTATTTTAAAAGATTTATCAATTATGTTTCTTGGGTATTTTAAATCATTAGCTATTTCATAAATTTTAGAGATTTCTTCATCTATGAACTCTGGACTACAAATACGTAAAGCTCTCAAAAACATTGAAGAAAAAACCGACACTTTAACTCTATCTTGATGTGAAGAGTAATAGTGTACATAGGAACAATTATTTGTAGGTTTTCTGTAAATTTTAAATTTAAAATCAATGTTACCCTTAATAATAAAAACATCTAGGAAGGGCAATGAGTTATTTACTTCGAATTCAACAGTAAAATTTTATAGAATGAGCTAAGCTATTTAATTTAACAAGGAAATGGTTTATATCTACTTCCTTAGGCATAAGGCACAAAATATCATCAACATATCTATACCACTTAGCTCTATTGGGAAGGATAGTGTTAAGCAATCTTGTTTCGAAAAATTCCATATATAAGTTACTAAGAACAGGTGAAAGAGGATTTCCCATTGCCATACCAAACTTCTGAGTGTAAAACTCATCATTAAATACAAATTTTGCATCAACAATACAAAGTTTAATAAGTTTAATGATAGTAGGAACTGGCAATGGTAAATCATAATTAACCAGTTCTTCAGATAAGAACCTTAGTAAATCATCAACTGGAACTTTTGTAAACAAGGAGGTAACATCAAAACTAACCATATTGAAATCATTTAAATCAGTCAATATATATATATATATATATATATATATATATATATATATATATATATATATATATATATATATATATATATATATATATATATATATATATATATATATATATATAATTTGATTTAGCCTAATCCAACTAAATATATTTTAAATAAGTTTAAAATAATTTAATAATAAACTAACACAATGAAATATATTTTTTTCGTTAGGTTCAGAATGACGTTTGAGAAATTATTACATACATAAACTTTCGCTTGCCTTATTCGGCAAGAAGAGCGTTGCTATTTAAGCCAAACTCGCAAGTTTCACCTATTCGGCACGACATATATATTATGCTATTCAATAATTGCGAACACACGATACAAAATGCAAAACATCCACGGAAGGAGTTGAATAACAGCGTTAGGCCTTTCGTGTTACAATCAATACATCAGGAACTTGCAATGCTGCAGAAGAAAGGAGGATTTCCAACTAAATATTTTCAGAGGAAGCTGCTGCGGTTCGAGCCAAGACGCTTCCTCTGAACGTATTTCCATGAAATTCCTTTTTTTCCTGCAACATTGCAAGCTTTTGATGTGTTATTGCAACACGAAAGGCCTAGAGCAGTCATTCAACTCCCCTCGTGCTTGTTTTGCACTATATAAATAAAAAATATCAACGACCAGGCCGTATCCCACCAAGGCAGGGTGACATCTAAAAAGAAAAACTAAAGTTTCTCTTTTTAAATTTAGTAATATATACAGGAGAAGGGTTACTAGCCCCTTGCTCCCGGCATTTTAGTTACCTCTTACGACACGCATTGCTTAGGGAGGAAGGAGATAATGAACAAAAACTATTAAGAAAATAGAAGGAAACCCACGTGGGTGTGTATACATATGGGTGTACATATGTATACATATAGTTTAAGTTAGGTTAGATGAAGTTTCTACATTAGGTTTAGTCGATAACAACAACAAAAATTTATATCCCTGTCAATAAAAAAAAATATATCTATCGCTCTGTAAATTTTTTTTTTTTTTTTTGGGGGGGTAAGTCCAATTTTGAAAGGAGTTGGACCTACTCGGCAAGTTCGACTTACTGGACACATCATATATATGTCTCGCATGATAGGCACAACTTATCACACGTCAGTCATAAGTTTCACCTGACATGTGACCTGAAAATATTTTTGCTTCACTGCCAGGCGCATCGTGCTGAGTCACTACGTCTGTTGCCAGGCCAGTTGTCCAGGCCGTGTGCTGTGTCTGCCAGCTCAGTGGCCACAGTGTTGTCTGCCAGCTCAGCGTGCTGTGTCTGCCATCAGCGTGCTGCTCAGGCGCATCGTGCTAGTCTTCCAGTCGCGTGCTGTTCTGCCAGGCTCAGCGTGCTGTCTGCCAGGCTCAGTGTGCTGTGTCTGCCAGGCTCAGCGTGCTGTGTCTGCCAGGCTCAGGTGCTGTTCTCAGCGCATCGTGCCGAGTCATCAGCGTGCTTCTGCCAGCTCACGGCGTGTCGCGGCGCATCGTGCTGAGTCTTCCAGGCTCAGCGTGCTGTGTCTGCCAGGCTCAGCGTGCTGTGTCTGCCAGGCTCAGTGTGCTGTGTCTGCCAGGCTCAGCGTGCTGTCTGCCAGGCTCAGTGTGCTGTGTCTGCCAGGCTCAGCGTGCTGTGTCTGCCAGGCTCAGCGTGCTGTGTCTGCCAGGCCATGTGCTGGTCTCCAGGCTCAGCGTGCGGTCTCCAGGCTCAGCGTGCTGTCTGCCAGGCTCAGGTGCGTGTCTGCCAGGCTCAGCGTGCTGTCTGCCAGGCTCAGCGTGCTGTCTGCCAGGCTCAGTGTGCTGTGTCTGCCAGGCTCAGCGTGCTGTGTCTGCCAGGCTCAGCGTGCTGTGTCTGCCAGGCGCATCGTGCCGAGTCTTCCAGGCTCAGTCTTCCGGCAGCTGCTTCTGCCAGGCTCAGCGTGCTGTCTGCCAGGCTCATCGTGCGGTCTCAGGCTCAGCGTGCTGTGTCTGCCAGGCTCAGGTGCTGTGTCTGCCAGGCTCAGGTGCTGTGTCTGCCAGGCTCACGTGCTGGTCTGCCAGGCTCAGCGTGCTGTGTCTGCCGGCTCGTCGTCTGCCAGGCTCAGTCTGTGTCTGCCAGGCTCAGCGTGGTCTGCGCCAGGCTGTCGCAAGCTGCGCGTACGCTGTGTCTGCCAGGCGCATCGTGCCGAGTCTTCCAGGCTCAGCGTGCTGTGTCTGCCAGGCTCAGCGTGCTGTGTCTGCCAGGCTCAGCGTGCTGTGTCTGCCAGGCGCATCGTGCTGAGTCTGCCAGGCTCAGCGTGCTGTGTCTGCCAGGCGCATCGTGCTGAGTCTGCCAGGCTCAGCGTGCTGTGTCTGCCAGGCTCAGCGTGCTGTGTCTGCCAGGCGCATCGTGCTGAGTCTGCCAGGCTCAGCGTGCTGTGTCTGCCAGGCTCAGCGTGCTGTGTCTGCCAGGCGCATCGTGCTGTGTCTGCCAGGCTCAGCGTGCTGAGTCTGCCAGGCTCATCATGCTGTGTCTGCCAGGCTCAGCGTGCTGAGTCGAAAGCCTTCTTACAGTCCAAGAAGATATAGTCTACCAATCCCACTCGCTCCTGTCTTACTTTTGTTACCTTGTCGTGGAACTCCAGTAGGTTTGTGATGCAGGATTTCTCTTCCCTGAAGCCATGTTGGTTATCATTTATGAGCCTGTTCCTTTCGAGGTGCTCCACCACTCCTCTCCTCACCATCTTCTCCAAAACTTTATGTACTGGTCCGTAGTCTAATGATGCCTGTTTGTCCCCTTTCTAAAATATCGGGAGTACGTTTACTGTCTTCCACACCTCAGGCAATTACCCAGTTTCGATAGACTGAAGATTGTTGTGGGGACCTCTTTTATGTGTGCGTCTCTCTTTGCGCGTGAGGCTTTCTTATATGTTTTGGTCCTTCTCTTGTTTGTGGGGGGCCCTCGTGTGTGGGGTTCTCTTTTGTGTGTGGGTCCTTTTGTGTGTGGTTCCTCTTTTGTGTATGGGGCTTTTTAAAAGTGTTTGGGGCATTCTTTTATTTGAGGGGCCCCTCATTTGAGTGTGGTAACCTCTGTGTGTGGGGTCCCTCTTTTGTGTGTGGGGTTCCCGGAATAACACTCGGTTGATCCACCATTGTTTTTTTGGTTAGCTTTGGTTTCAGTCAAACAAAAGATGTAACACTTTCCTTGAGGGAATAAAAAACAAGGCCATGAATTCCCAGATTTTCACCTAAAATAAAGACACGCCAGCCAAAAATATGGAGAATAGCAAACCAAATGATTAGGTACAGAACAATGGGATCAATAATGTATCTAAGAAAACTATGTGATCTCTGACAATACACTTTGGATGGTGGATCAGGGCCTGATCAACTAGGCTGTTGCTGTTGGTCGCATGCAAACCAATGTACGAACCACAGCCCGGCTGGTCAGGTACTGACTTTAGGTGCTTCTCCAGTGCCTTTTTGAAGACAGCCAGGGGTCTATTGGTAATCCCCCTTATGTATGCTGGGAGGCAGTTGAACAGTCTTGGGCCCCTGACATTTATTGTGTTGTCTCTTATCGTGCTAGTGGCACCCCTGCTTTTCATTGGTGGATGTTGCATCGCCTGCCGAGTCTTTTTGCTTTCATAGGGAGTGATTTTCGTGTGCAAGTTTGGTACTAATCCCTCTAGGATTTTCCAAGTGTATATGATCATGTATCTCTCCCGCCTGCGTTCTAGGGAGAACAGGTTTAGGAACTTCAAGTGTTCCCAGTAATTGAGGTGTTGTATCGCAGTTATGTGTGCCGTAAAGGTTCTCTGTTGTATCAATCACATCTGCTAGAAACCTTCAAAACTAGGGATGCCAAGCCCATGATGACACTCTTCAGGTCGCTTCTTCTATCTAGGCTGGGATATTGCTGCACACTAACAGCACCTTTCAAGGCAGGTGAAATTGCTGACCTAGAAAATGTACAGAGAACCTTCACGGCACACATAACTGCGATAAAACATCTCAATTACTGGGAACGCTTGAAGTTCCAAAACCTGTACTTTCTAGAATGCAGGCGGGAGAGACACATGATCATAAACACTTGGAAAATCCTAGAGGGATTAGTACCAAACTTGCACACGAAAATCACTCCCTATGAAAGCAAAAGACTCGGCAGGCGATGCAACATCCACCAATGAAAAGCAGGGGTGCCACTAGCACGATAAGAGACAACACAATAAGTGTCAGGGGCCCAAGACTGATCAACTTCCTCCCAGCATACATAAGAGGATTATCAATAGATCCCTGGCTGTCTTCAAGCAGGCACTGGACAAGCACCAAAAGTCAGTACCTGACCAGCCGGGCTGTGGTTCGTACGTCGGTTTGCGTGCAGCCAACAGTAACAGCCTGCGATTACGAAATGCTGAAAGAGTAACTGTGAACCCAAGTTGACTTTATCATCATTGATTGCAGCAGGTAGCTTAGTGCCTATTGTGATAACATGGTCCTTTTACATGAAGCTATTGGTTACAACTTTGTTCCTTTCCACTGATTTCAATATTTCACAAATCACTTATTTTGTTTTTCCGCATTTACAGTTTTGTCGGCTGTAACACCACCGGCGACATAAAGCAGATTCGCATCTGCAACATTTTTTTTAATTACCACCCAGAAGAAACTCAAGGAGACAAGTTGCATCATTGTTGTCTCTTGTTTGTCTTGCTTTTGTCATATCTGTGTTACTCGCTTACCAGATAATCTGCATCCGTTACCTCATGTAATGCAACATTAAAATTAGCACAAGCTGGTATAGACAGTAGCCATTGAATTTGATGTGACTCTCCCGTGTCCAGATCTGGTGTTAGTCTTCCTGTCGTTTTCGAGGATCTCATTATCACTTCTTTGATAGAAATATATAATGATAACCGGGTCAAATATCAGTCACTTTGTAGAATAACAAATTGTTCCCAGTAAAATATGACAGCATTTCTTGAAATGAATGGAAATTAACAGAATAAAAAAAAAAGATGCATAAATGGTAGAAAATCTTTGAAATGCATTTTTAAGGGAAGATTGCAAGTTTGAACATTTGTCTCTATTATTCAGTCAATCATGTTAATTTTTCTTTATAATTACTCCATCGTACTTATTTTGTATATGTTATGCACTTTGATATCCTGAGAACTTTTCATTTAAGGACATATTTTGCAACAGATGGCCTATAGCTAAACCCTATTTTTTTATATATAATTTAAATGCTAGTCTTACAAAAACAATCTTATTAAACAAGTCATGATTTACATTCAAAACTGTTTAACCTCTGTAAACAAGTACGACTGAAGTGACGATGATGGAAGATATTGACTTGACTGAACCTTAAATTAAAAAAAAAAAGTTCGTCCTTCACCCCTCCCATATCCCCCCTTCCCTTCCCCCTCCCCCTCCCCCCTCCCCTTAAAATTCAAATATGCTAAAACTCGATGGCGGCCAATTTGAAGAAAATAATCAAATCATAAGTGGTTGTTGGCGAACGTTTGTACAAACCTTGCGCTCACATTATCAGATAGCCGAGCCAAAAGAACACAAGGTCGCGGCTGTCTTGAAGAATTTTCTGATCAAACAATGCGCGAACTACTAAGGTCGAGAATGTCATAATTTTCCAAACAAATTTTCTTTTAATCTCACCGTAACTAAACGAAAAGGAATAAAACGAAACAGGATGAAACGAGAAATGCAGTTTCGGAAACACGCATTTTTTAGCTGGGATGACGCTGGCTAAATTTCAGTAGAGTTTCCCATACAGTATACTCTAATACACACTCAGTAACCACTAGCAACATTTCCTTGTTACCTGATTCCTTGTTACCTGTTTTGCAGTTCTTCCATTCTCGCCATTTTCCACACTTTTTTTTATTTTAAGACGTGTGTCTGACCTCTTTACTGCAGTTTTTTCTCCATGTGTTTTTGGTGACTCTCCGGTGTTTGGGGAGAGACTTACCTTAAAACCTTGCTCTTCATGGTCATGGGTATTCCAGTCTCTTAAAAATCATTATTCCTTAAGCTTAAATGTTCAATACTTTTTTTTATCACTTGTTATGTTAATAATATATATTTAACGATCTAGATCTCTTCCAAGTGGTATTATTGGGAAATAATGTTATGCAAAATTGAGTATAATAAATCTTAAATTTAACTTGCCCAACTATTTTTTAGATGCTACCGATCTGTTTAGTAAATTTCTTTGCCATTTTCTCAAATTTGTGTAACATATTTATTCTTTTATATAAATCGTACTATATGTGAAAATTAAAAACACAAGATTTATTAATGCTAGGTGGCCATGTATTAAAGGAACATTCTCATGTCTGTTTTAGGTACTCAAAATTTCCAAGAAAATGAATTTATATATGGTTACGCTGGGTTGTTTATTTAATTCGTTAATCCACTTCTGCATCGTGCAGTTTTGAGGTATAAAATGTCAATGGATCCATTACTGGTAGTTGTTATAAAGCTGAGAAAAGTAAACGCTTTCATTGCTGTGTTTGTGTAACCTAATTTGAATCCCGTTTTTTTCAGATGTTTTCAGTGTGTAACTGGAATATACCTAGAGAGGGTTCCGGGGGTCAACGCCCCCGTGGCCCGGTCTGTGACCAGGCATTATGGTGGAACAGGGCCTTATCAACCAGGCTGTTACTGTTGGCTGCACGCAAACCGACGTACGAACCACAGCCCGGCTGGTCAGGTACTGACTTTTGGTGCTTGTCCAGTGCCTGCTTGAAGACAGCCAGGGATCTATTGATAATCCCTCTTATGTATGCTGGGAGGAAGTTGATCAGTCTTGGGCCCCTGACACTTATTGTGTTGTCTCTTATCGTGCTAGTGGCACCCCTGCTTTTCATTGGTGGATGTTGCATCGCCTGCCGAGTCTTTTGCTTTCATAGGGAGTGATTTTCGTGTGCAAGTTTGGTACTAATCCCTCTAGGATTTTCCAAGTGTTTATGATCATGTGTCTCTCCCGCCTGCATTCTAGAAAGTACAGGTTTTGGAACTTCAAGCGTTCCCAGTAATTGAGATGTTTTATCGCAGTTATGTGTGCCGTGAAGGTTCTCTGTACATTTTCTAGGTCAGCAATTTCACCTGCCTTGAAAGGTGCTGTTAGTGTGCAGCAATATCCCAGCCTAGATAGAAGAAGCGACCTGAAGAGTGTCATCATGGGCTTGGCATCCCTAGTTTTGAAGGTTTCTAGCAGATGTGATTGATACAACAGAGAACCTTTACGGCACACATAACTGCGATACAACACCTCAATTACTGGGAACACTTGAAGTTCCTAAACCTGTTCTCCCTAGAACGCAGGCGGGAGAGATACATGATCATATACACTTGGAAAATCCTAGAGGGATTAGTACCAAACTTGCACACGAAAATCACTCCCTTTGGGTAAACCAGGGGCTCTTTCTGGCCTTCCCGTTTAATCTTTTTCCTCTGGGTATAAACCGTTCCTCTGCCTCCTTGCACTTTGACCCTACGTATTCCATCATTTCATTTATTGTCTGTCCATCCATTTCCCCTTTCCCACTGAACCTCCTGCAGGAAATTCCTCATGCCTGTGTAGTTTCCTCTTTTAAAATCTGGTTTGTCTCTTTCGGTACCGTTTTCCCTCTCCACCTGTAGCTCTACAATGTACTCAAAGCTCAGCACCATATGGTCACTGGCTCCCAGGGGGCTCTCGTGTGTTATGTCTTCAATATCTGAGCTGTTCAGGGTGAATACAAGGTCCAGTCTTGCTGGTTCATCTTCTCCTCTCACTCTGGTCGTGTCCCTGACATGTTGGTGCATCAGGTTTTCCAGTACCGCATCCATCATCTTGGCTCTCCAAGTTTATGGACCCACACGTGGTTCTTGGTTCTCCCAGTCGATCTCCCTGTGGTTGAAATCGCCCATGACCAGTAGCTTCGCTCTGCTCATGTGCGCTTTTCTTGCCACCTCCGCCAGAGTGTCCACCATCGCTCTGTTGTTCTCATCATATTCCTCACCTGGCCTCCTGCAGTTCTGTGGTGGGTTATACATCACTGCAATGATTATCTTGTGTTCCCCAGACTGGATGGTACGTACTATGTAGTCCCTTTCTCTACACACCTCTATTCCTTCCATTTCCTCAAATTTCCAACGGTTCCTTACAAGCAGTGCGACCCCTCCTCCCCCCCGGCTCCTTCTATCTTTCCTCAGGATCTGATATCCCTGTGGGAAGATTGCATCTGATAATGTCTCCTTTAGTTTGGTTTCTGTGACAGCTATGATGTCTGGGGACACTTCACCTATACTTTCATTCCACTCTTCATACTTGTTCGTAATTCCATCCGCGTTTGTGTACCAAACCTTCAACCTTGTTTCCAATACTGTGTCCCTGTGTGTGTGCGCGTGTGTGCGTGCGTGCTTAAAAGGATACAAATTTAATAAATCTGTTATTTTGACTTATGACTGAAGTCCGAATCTCCACATAGTGGAGAATCTGACAATATATGCAGGTTATCATATTGTTTTAAGGTACACATTCTTCCTGAAATAATGCCATTGTGAAATGCTGATATTCACATGAATTAGAACAGTGGTGAGTCCGGTAGTTAAACATGGGTATTCCACTTAGTAATGACAATGATGTTTAACCAGTTCCTACCACAACTGACATTCTTTGAATGAACCTGCACTGCAGTGTCCCTCTCATCAATCTCTGGCACGAAATTCTTCCATAGCTCTAGATCGAACGATATTATTTATGTGAAACTTATTTTTTGCTGACAAAAGAATCACTTCTATCATTAGGACGGCATCTTTCTCAAGGCTTTATTTAAGTTGCAATTTCGAGACGATATCTTTTCACCTTGTCGCCAAGAATAAATTGTTTTTACCATCGTTATAATAATAATAATAATAATAATAATAATAATAATAATAATATAATATCTTTATTTTTACAAGTACATGTACCAGGTATACAGGCCTAGCTGACATCAGTGACATACTACTATATAAAAAGCCGCTTGTTATGCAGAGTATTTCGGGTAAATAGGTTAGTTTTAGCCACCAGGCCACGATAATGACAGATGATAATTAATTTTGCTTGCATACATTTTCAGGCATATCATCTGGAAATCACAGATAGAAGAGACTCAGAAAATATAGTCACACTGTTCATTTCTTTTATTTTGTTCCCTAATCACAGCAAGAAATAGTTTGTTTCCCAAGCATCGGTCGTACCGTTCATAATTCCTTTGTTTGCGTCAGGGATCACTGCAGCATTAAATATCTTACATGAATCCGATCATGTGATATATATGAAAAGCGCTTTTGTTTCTCTCTTCAATGAAAAACGTCGCACGTCTCGATACGACGAGGAATCAATCTAATTCCTGTAAATCTTCTTGAAGTGTTCCAGGCTAGTTTTACTTCAAAAATAAGCATTGCAATAATTCTGTTAACCTATACAAAATTAAATTTCTTTGTACAACAGTATTTTTTAGTTAAAGTAAGGCATATTAAGAAATAAAAGAGGTAAAGGTAAAGAAAATTTTCACTTGAACATCATGATCGAGTAAAGCATGTCATTGCACTCTGGTCTAGGCTCCATCATGGAGTAAAGCATGTCTGTGCACTCTGGTCTAGGCTCCATCATGATGGAGTAAAGCATGTCAGTGCACTCTGGTCTAGGCTCCATCATGATGGAGTAAAGCATGTCAGTGCACTCTGGTCTAGGCTCCATCATGATGGAGTAAAGGATGTCAGTGCACTCTGGTCTAGGCTCCATCATGATGGAGTAAAGGATGTCAGTACACTCTGGTCTAGGCTCCATCATGATGGAGTAAAGCATGTCAGTGCAAGTGGTCTAGGCTCTATCATGATGGAGTAAAGCATGTCAGTGCACTCTGGTCTAGGCTACATCATGATGGAGTAAAGCATGTCAGTGCACTCTGGTCTAGGCTCCATCATGATGGAGTAAAGGATGTCAGTGCACTCTGGTCTAGGCTCCATCATGATGGAGTAAAGCATGTCAGTGCACTCTGGTCTAGGCTCCATCATGATGGAGTAAAGCATGTCAGTGCACTCTTTTCTAGGCTCCATCATGATGGAGCAAAGCATGTCAGTGCACTCTGGTATAGGCTCCATCATGATGGAGTAAAGCATGTCAGTGCACTCTGGTCTAGGCTCCATCATGATGGAGTAAAGCATGTCAGTGCACTCTGGTCTAGGCTCCATCATGATGGAATAAAGGATGTCAGTGCACTCTGGTCTAGGCTCCATCATGATGGAGTAAAGCATGTCAGTGCAAGTGGTCTAGGCTCTATCATGATGGAGTAAAGCATGTCAGTGCACTCTGGTCTAGGCTCCATCATGATGGAGTAAAGGATGTCAGTGCACTCTGGTCTAGGCTCCATCATGATGGAGTAAAGCATGTCAGTGCAAGTGGTCTAGGCTCTATCATGATGGAGTAAAACATGTCAGTGCACTCTTGTCTAGGCTCCATCATGATGGAGTAAAGCATGTCAGTGCACTCTTTTCTAGGCTCCATCATGATGGAGCAAAGCATGTCAGTGCACTCTGGTATAGGCTCCTTCATGATGGAGTATAGCATGTCAGTACACTCTGGTCTAGGCTCCATCATGATGGAGTAAAGCATGTCAGTGCACTCTGGTCTAGGCTCCATCATGATGGAGTAAAGCATGTCAGTGCACTCTGGTCTAGGCTCCATCATGATGGAGCAAAGCATGTCAGTGCACTCTGGTATAGGCTCCATCATGATGGAGTAAAGCATGTCAGTGCACTCTGGTCTAGGCTCCATCATGATGGAGTAAAGGATGTCAGTGCACTCTTTTCTAGGCTCCATCATGATGGAGCAAAGCATGTCAGTGCACTCTGGTATAGGCTCCATCATGATGGAGTAAAGCATGTCAGTGCACTCTGGTCTAGGCTCCATCATGATGTAGTAAAGCATGTCAGTGCACTCTTTTCTAGGCTCCATCATGATGGACCAAATCATGTCAGTGCACTCTGGTATAGGCTCCATCATGGAGTAAAGCATGTCAGTGCACTCTTTTATAGGCTCCATCATGATGGAGCAAAGCATGTCAGTGCACTCTGGTCCAGGCTCCATCATGGAGTAAAGGATGTCAGTGCACTCTGGTCTAGGATCCATCATGATGGAGTAAAGCATGTCAGTGCACTCTGGTCTAGGCTCCATCATGATGGAGTAAAGGATGTCAGTGCACTCTGGTCTAGGCTCCAACATGATGGAGTAAAGCATGTCAGTGCACTCTGGTCTAGGCTCCATCATGATGGAGTAAAGGAGGTCAGTGCACTCTGGTCTAGGCTCCATCATGATGGAGTAAAGCATGTCAGTGCACTCTGGTCTAGGCTCCATCATGATGGAGTAAAGCATGTCAGTGCAAGTGGTCTAGGCTCTATCATGATGGAGTAAAACATGTCAGTGCACTCTTGTCTAGGCTCCATCATGATGGAGTAAAGCATGTCAGTGCACTCTTTTCTAGGCTCCATCATGATGGAGCAAAGCATGTCAGTGCACTCTGGTATAGGCTCCTTCATGATGGAGTATAGCATGTCAGTACACTCTGGTCTAGGCTCCATCATGATGGAGTAAAGCATGTCAGTGCACTCTGGTCTAGGCTCCATCATGATGGAGTAAAGGAGGTCAGTGCACTCTGGTCTAGGCTCCATCATGATGGAGCAAAGCATGTCAGTGCACTCTGGTATAGGCTCCATCATGATGGAGTAAAGCATGTCAGTGCACTCTGGTCTAGAGCTCGCATCATGATGGAGTAAAGGATGTCAGTGCACTCTTTTCTAGGCTCCATCATGATGTGCAAAAGCATGTCAGTGCACTCTGGTTAGGCTCCATCATGATGGAGTAAAGCATGTCAGTGCACTCTGTCTAGGCTCCATCATGATGTGTAAACATGTCAGTGCACTTTTTCTAAGCTCCATCATGATGGACCAAATCATGTCAGTGCACTCTGGTATAGGCTCCATCATGGAGTAAAGCATGTCAGTGCACTCTTTTATAGGCTCCATCATGATGGAGCAAAGCATGTCAGTGCACTCTGGTCCAGGCTCCATCATGGAGTAAAGGATGTCAGTGCACTCTGGTCTAGGATCCATCATGATGGAGTAAAGCATGTCAGTGCACTCTGGTCTAGGCTCCATCATGATGGAGTAAAGGATGTCAGTGCACTCTGGTCTAGGCTCCAACATGATGGAGTAAAGCATGTCAGTGCACTCTGGTCTAGGCTCCATCATGATGGAGTAAAGGAGGTCAGTGCACTCTGGTCTAGGCTCCATCATGATGGAGTAAAGCATGTCAGTGCACTCTGGTCTAGGCTCCATCATGATGGAGTAAAGGATGTCAGTGCAATCTGGTCTAGGCTCCAACATGATGGAGTAAAGCATGTCAGTGCACTCTGGTCTAGGATCCATCATGATGGAGTAAAGCATGTCAGTGCACTCTGGTCTAGGCTCCATCATGATGGAGTAAAGCATGTCAGTGCACTCTGGTCTAGGCTCCATCATGATGGAGTAAAGGATGTCAGTGCAATCTGGTCTAGGCTCCAACATGATGGAGTAAAGCATGTCAGTGCACTCTGGTCTAGGATCCATCATGATGGAGTAAAGCATGTCAGTGCACTCTGGTCTAGGCTCCATCATGATGGAGTAAAGGATGTCAGTGCACTCTGGTCTAGGCTCCATCATGATGAAGTAAAGCATGTCAGTGCACTCTGGTCTAGGCTCCATCCAAGAACACCAAAATTTTAAAGAAATGTGAAATACGATTATTGGAATTGTAACAGACAAATTCAATATGAATTCTCTGTTCCATATTTTGCAATAATATTTGTACAAAAAACTGGCTCTTTACTACGACAAAGGACGGCGATTCGATCCCTCATGATTCTGAACGTTGATTCATTCACAATAGTTAGAACTTAGTTTCCACTGAGAAAGTACATACATACATGGAATTAAAATATTAAAATACGAGATTGGTGGCAACTTATTAGTTTTATTCGAGATGCCAAGAATCGAAACGATATATCTGCAAAAGCCTTGATATAGAGTGCAATGTTGCTAGTTGTGCGAATTCATCATGTGGTATGGACAACATGGATGATCAGTGAAATGTCGTACGTGCGGAAAAAGGTCTATTTTCAATCTGGAAAGTTGTTATCTATAACAAACGAAGTAATCTGCTGTTCATAGCTTAATATTAACGTGTATTAAAGATATACTTATTAACGTATTAACAACATAAACATCGAGTTTTGTGAATTAATGATTAGCATACCAGTCAACATCAGAATTGAGAGGCTGTTTTTATTCACAAACTCTTTCCACCCTGTGAATTATATCTAATGTAATGGACATTTGCCCAAACCCTACTGACATTGAAAAATGGAGCTGACAGCATGCCTATATGCTCAGCTCCACAACATGATTCCTGGAATGTCAGACGTATAAAGAAATGCAAAATATCGCTAGTTACGTTGAAACAAGAATTAAGTAACAGCTGTGAATTACATTTCTTTTTAAAAGCCGAGATGTATTGGGTAGTATAGTATGCACGTCCCACGGCCACTGGTACAGCAGATCGATCAGGCATGACTGCTCGCTTCTCGTATTGGTACGGTCACGATAGTTCAATATTTAAATGTTCAATCTCGGACGCTAAAAGTGCGTACGTCTGACAACTTAGGATGTTAAGTTCTGAAATGTATGTACTTTCTCAGTGGAAACTAAGTTCTAACTATTGTGAATGAATCAACGTTCAGAATCATGAGGGATCGAATCGCCGTCCTTTGTCGTAGTAAAGAGCCAGTTTTTTGTACAAATATTATTGCAAAATATGGAACAGAGAATTCATATTGAATTTGTCTGTTACAATTCCAATAATCGTATTTCACATTTCTTTAAAATTTTGGTGTTCTTGGATGGAGCCTAGACCAGAGTGCACTGACATGCTTTACTTCATCATGATGGAGCCTAGACCAGAGTGCACTGACATCCTTTACTCCATCATGATGGAGCCTAGACCAGAGTGCACTGACATGCTTTACTCCATCATGATGGATCCTAGACCAGAGTGCACTGACATGCTTTACTCCATCATGTTGGAGCCTAGAACAGATTGCACTGACATCCTTTACTCCATCATGATGGAGCCTAGACCAGAGTGCACTG
>WNWK01032516.1:0-21839 GCA_009830355.1 Cherax destructor
TTGGTTAGGCCTCATCTAGATTTTGCTGCACAGTTCTGGTCACCGTATTACAGAATGGATATAAATGCACTGGAAAACGTACAAAGGAGGATGACTAAGTTGATTCCATGTATCAGAAATCTTCCCTATGAGGATAGACTGAGGGCCCTGAATCTGCACTCTCTAGAAAGGCGTAGAATTAGGGGATATGATTGAGGTGTATAAATGGAAAACAGGAATAAATAAAGGTGATGTAAATAGCGTGCAAAAAAATATCTTGTATTGACAGGACTCGCAGCAATGGCTTTTAAGTTGATAAATTCAGATTCAGGAGGGATATAGAAAGCATTGGTTTGGTAATAGAGAGTTGTCGATGAGGCTAAAACGTTGTGTAGTTTTAAAAATAGGCTAGATAAATATAGAGTGGGTGCGGGTGGGTGTGAGTTGGACCTGACTAGTTTGTGCTACAGGTCAGATGCCGTGCTCCTTCCTTAATGAATGTAACCTGACCTGGCTGGGTCGAGGCATTGGCTTAAGCCGGTGGGAGACTTGGACATGGGCCAGTAGGCCTGCTGCAGTGTTCCTTTTTCTTATGTTCTTATGTTCTTATTGCTTAAAAATCAAAGCGTTCAAGAATAACCCTATAAAGCTCTGGCAACAACTCAAACAGTTGTGGTATAGCCAAAAACCCGTAACTAGATCTAACATAGTACTAAATGTCGATAACTAGGTATGCCACAAAACAAATAAAGTGGCAAATTGTTTTAATTCATACTACACTACTGTCGCCTCAACACTCAGTAAGCTACCAGCTGCATCAAATACCTTCAACACAGGGGTTCGATCACCATCCCCAGCCCTTTTAGGGCAGGGTAGGTGCCAAGGCTGGAGCTTGCTACCATCTGCAGGCTCGAAGCCTGCCCTTCCCGTTAGGGAAGGTGGCAGACCAGAGAGGCCTAGCATCCATCTACCCTATGCCTCGTGCTGGTGGGGAATGTGCCTAGGCCTGGGCCACTTGGTCCCACCGCTGAGGGGTACCCTCCGATGGGAGACATAGGTCTCTGATACTCCCACGCCAGGGAGCCGGAGCCGGGTCGCCATCTGGTAAGACCGGGCCGGGAAAATTCCCGGTGAATCAACACTCCTCCTCCTCCTTCAACACAGACTGATAAATTTAAAACATACTATATCAATAAAGGGGCAACTCAAAACAGTTGTCAACTAGTAAGTGTATCTCATGACTTCGTGCAAAAAGAATTAAGCAGGTTAAACCCAACTAAGAGCACTGGCCCAGGTGGTCTGGTGGCTTGAGCCTCGCTTCACACACGGAGGGCCGGGTTCGATTCCCGGCGGGTGGAAACATTTCGACGTGTTTCTTACACCTGTTGTCATGTTCACCTAGCAGCAAATAGGACATACCTGGGTTGTTAGTCGACTGGTGTGGTCGCATCCTGGGGACAAGATTAAGGACCCCAATGGAAATAAGACAGACAGTCCTCGATGACGCACTGACTTTCTTGGGTTATCCTGGGTTAACCCTCCGGGGTTAAAAATCCGAAGAAAAATATCTTATCTTATCTTTACCATCCCGTCTAATTTCCTAAAAGATGGTGCCTCTGAACTAGCAATCCCCATTGCTCACATAATAAATTTGTCAATCACCACTAATACAGTACCAGAGGGGTTCAGGAGGCCAGAATTACTCCTATCTTCAAGAAAAATAGTAGGTCTGATGTCACAACTATAGGCCTGTTAGTATACCCGTGTAATATCCAAAATTCTAGAGAGGGGGTGTACTGTCAACCACAATATATTATGTAAGAAACTTCAAGCTATCGACATAGGTTCTGTAGACTGGTTTAAGTCCTACCTTAGCAACAGGAAACAAATTGTCCAAATCATCTAAACAGAATCAGAACTCCTGCCGATAGGTGGAGTTCCCAAGGTATTATTCTGGGTCCCTTTATTACTCCTTTGTATGTTAATGACATGTCCATCAGTGTTAATGCAAACTCCTACGTAGCAGATGACAGTGCTCTGTTAGTGTGAGGTAAAGACCCACAAGATATAGCTAATGTATTAACACAGGAACTGGAGTCCGCAGCAAATGGTTAGTAGACAACAAACTATCGTTACACCTCGGGAAACTGAAGCTATTCTCTTGGCAAGAAATATAAACTGAGAAGGGTAATGTCCGGGTGTAATGGGGAGCGAATCACTTAATTTCCACAGTAAGGTATCTGGGAATCCCCTTTGACCCATGCATGTCAGGAGAATTGATAGGTAACAGTGAAGTAAAGAAAGCGATTGCCAGATTGAAGTTCCTCTACAGACAAGCACAGTGTTCTACCTACTGAGGCTCGCAGGACCCTATGTCTAGCCCTTATACAATGTCATATGGACTACGCTTGCCTTCATGGTACTTGCCTTGACAAAAACTGAAAGATAAACTGCAAATCACCCAGAACAAAAATGGTAAGAATCATCCTGGACCTGGGACCAAGAGAACTTGTAGGCCAGGATGAATTACAACAATTGGATATACTGAATATTGAAGACAGAGTAAAACAACTTAAGTTAAATCAAGTTTATAAAATTACCACAATGTCTAGAATATCTTGCTGCCAATTTTGTCAAGGCTGGGAACCAAAGCAGCATAGTACTAGGGAGAGAGCACAACTTTGTAGTACCCACAGTCAGTGGCCAGGCTTCAAACACCTTTTATTGTACAGCAATAAAGGAATGGAACAGACTGCCTGCACATGTCAAAGCCAGTCATAGCATAGCCAGTTCAAGAAGAGAACCAAAGGTACCTAATGAATGTAGCGACAGAAAGGGAGGAGAATGATTTTTATTTTTTAGCTAACAGGTTAGGTTAGGTAAGGTCTGTCAGGAAACAGGTCAAGTTTCCTGGAGCGCGGGTCTTAGTCAGATGATGACCCGACGTTGGAGCTTTTGGTCATCTGACCGAGGATTTCCGCTGGCTTACCGGTCCACCCCTTTAAAAATTATGGTCAGTTATAACCATTCTAATTACTACTAAGGTGAGTTTTTAGTAACACATGTAATCTTCCCTTATTCCTAGTATACTATATCCTTTATAGATAATTATAAGATATTATCTCCTTTTATATTATAATATAAGGTTAAAGGATTCTAATGGAAATAAGTCACTGAGTGACTTATTTCCACGTATGCTGCTATGTATGCTGCTATGTGTGCTGCTATGTATGCTATGTGTGCTGCTATGTATGTGCTATGACAATCTATGTAACTGTATTTTGTGTTAATAACCTGAATAAACTTACTTACCAGCCGGGCCGTGGCTTTTACTTCGGTTTCGTGGCCAACAGTAACAGCCTGGTTGATCAGTTCTTATCCATAAGAGGCCTTGTCCAGACTGGGTGCGGGGGCAAGGGACCCGAAAACCCTCGCCAGGTATACGCACTTGTTATATTGGTTTAGTCTATGTTTGAGTGACAGAAAATTTAGCAAAATGTGAGATAATTATATAATAAATTATCTGCTTTTCATAATTAATATTACTTTTTTTTTCTTAAGATAAAATTACGTAATAATAATTTTAGTAAACGCAATAAAGTTTTATGTAAAATGTTTGGAGTTTTTAAGAAATTTATATTACATACTTCCTAGTTTTATAATTACCGTTAAAAAATTAAACATCTGTTCAGACACCTAAGTTTTTCTCACCATAGAATTGAAGAAAGAAAGTTTTTGAAGGGAATATTTAATTCCTATAAATCACTGTACAGCTGATTATGATTTGTTTGTTACGTTCCATCAGCACTAACATGTTCTGAACTGTCACATGAAAGATCAGTGTTCAGGACGCCCCATGAAGAGTCATTCCAGATATGTTCTTCTACATGTCAGGTTCATGTTGGACTATGTAACACCAGCAGGGAATCAACACTTGTAACACCATGTAAAAACTACAGAAAGTACAAAGGTATGCAACCAGACTAGTTCCAGAGATAAAAGGTTGTTATGAGAGACTATCAAAATTAATTCTAACAATATTAGAGAAGAACCAGAACAAACAATAACAACCACAAAATACTCTCACCAACTTATACAGTAATAATGATAATAACAAATGTATTTATTTTCTGCAGTATTCAGGTAATGTTAGTTTACATATAATAAAATATTGTTAGGTACAAAAAAAAGTGACTATCATGCGGTGTATTTCTGACAGACAGTAATAAACTGTTTGAGATTTGTGAAATAATTACTGTGACACAACTGGGAGTTAAAGACACATGAGTCACAGGGATGTCAGGAAGTATTTCTTCAGTCTCAGGGTAAGACACATGAGTCACAGGGATGTCAGGAAGTATTTCTTCAGTCTCAGGGTAAGACACATGAGTCACAGGGATGTCAGGAAGTATTTCTTCAGTCTCAGGGTAAGACACATGAGTCACAGGGATGTCAGGAAGTATTTCTTCAGTCTCAGGGTAAGACACATGAGTCACAGGGATGTCAGGAAGTATTTCTTCAGTCTCAGGGTAAGACACATGAGTCACAGTGATGTCAGGAAGTATTTCTTCAGTCTCAGGGTAAGACACATGAGTCACAGGGATGTCAGGAAGTATTTCTTCAGTCTCAGGGTAAGACACATGAGTCACAGTGATGTCAGGAAGTATTTCTTCAGTCTCAGGGTAAGACACATGAGTCACGGGGATGTCAGGAGTATTTCTTCAGTCTCAGGGTAAGACACATGAGTCACAGTGATGTCAGGAAGTATTTCTTCAGTCTCAGGGTAAGACACATGAGTCACAGGGATGTCAGGAAGTATTTCTTCAGTCTCAGGGTAAGACACATGAGTCACGGGGATGTCAGAAGTATTTCTTCAGTCTCAGGGTAAGACACATGAGTCACAGGGATGTCGAAGTATTTCTTCAGTCTCAGGGTAAGACACATGAGTCACGGGGATGTCAGGAAGTATTTCTTCAGTCTCAGGGTAAGACACATGAGTCACAGTGATGTCAGGAAGTATTTCTTCAGTCTCAGGGTAAGACACATGAGTCACAGGGATGTCAGGAAGTATTTCTTCAGTCTCAGGGTAAGACACATGAGTCACAGGGATGTCAGGA
Source organism: Cherax destructor (assembly GCA_009830355.1). NCBI lineage: Eukaryota > Metazoa > Arthropoda > Malacostraca > Decapoda > Parastacidae > Cherax > Cherax destructor. The sequence goes on from WNWK01032516.1 coordinate 5,097, forward strand.
AGTATTTCTTCAGTCTCAGGGTAAGACACATGAGTCACAGTGATGTCAGGAAGTATTTCTTCAGTCTCAGGGTAAGACACATGAGTCACAGTGATGTCAGGAAGTATTTCTTCAGTCTCAGGGTAAGACACATGAGTCACAGGGATGTCAGGAAGTATTTCTTCAGTCTCAGGGTAAGACACATGAGTCACGGGGATGTCAGGAAGTATTTCTTCAGTCTCAGGGTAAGACACATGAGTCACAGTGATGTCAGGAAGTATTTCTTCAGTCTCAGGGTAAGACACATGAGTCACAGGGATGTCAGGAAGTATTTCTTCAGTCTCAGGGTAAGACACATGAGTCACAGGGATGTCAGGAAGTATTTCTTCAGTCTCAGTGTGACCCACAAGTGGAATGACCTCGACCATGATGTGGAGACACACTCCATATATTGTTTTTAGAGCAGATATTAGTTAAACTTCCAGGAAAATACTTCAATAATCTTGCAACATTTTGTTGTATGTCTGATGTTTGTACGACGTTCCTACAATGTTTGTACGACGTTCCTACAATGTTTGTACGACGTTCCTACAATGTTTGTACGACGTTCCTACAATGTTTGTACGACGTTCCTACAATGTGAGGACGACGTTCCTACAATGTTTGTACGACGTTCCTACAATGTATGTACGACGTTCCTACAATGTTTGTACGACGTTCCTACAATGTTTGTACGACGTTCCTACAATGTTTGTACGACGTTCCTACAATGTTTGTACGACGTTCCTACAATGTTTGTACGACGTTCCTACAATGTTTGTACGACGTTCCTACAATGTGAGGACGACGTTCCTACAATGTTTGTACGACGTTCCTACAATGTGAGGACGACGTTCCTACAATGTATGTACGACGTTCCTACAATGTTTGTACGACGTTCCTACAATGTATGTACGACGTTTCTACAATGTGAGGACGACGTTCCTACAATGTATGTACGACGTTCCTACAATGTTTGTACGACGTTCCTACAATGTTTGTACGACGTTCCTACAATGTGAGGACGACGTTCCTACAATGTTTGTACGACGTTCCTACAATGTTTGTACGACGTTCCTACAATGTTTGTACGACGTTCCTACAATGTTTGTACGACGTTCCTACAATGTTTGTACGACGTTCCTACAATGTGAGGACGACGTTCCTACAATGTTTGTACGACGTTCCTACAATGTGAGGACGACGTTCCTACAATGTGAGGACGACGTTCCTACAATGTTTGTACGACGTTCCTACAATGTGAGGACGACGTTCCTACAATATGAGGACGACGTTCCTACAATGTTTGTACGACGTTCCTACAATGTTTGTACGACGTTCCTACAATGTTTGTACGACGTTCCTACAATGTGAGGACGACGTTCCTACAATGTTTGTACGACGTTCCTACAATGTGAGGACGACGTTCCTACAATGTTTGTACGACGTTCCTACAATGTTTGTACGACGTTCCTACAATGTGAGGACGACGTTCCTACAATGTGAGGACGACGTTCCTACAATGTGAGGACGACGTTCCTACAATGTGAGGACGACGTTCCTACAATGTGAGGACGACGTTCCTACAATGTTTGTACGACGTTCCTACAATGTGAGGACGACGTTCCTACAATGTGAGGACGACGTTCCTACAATGTGAGGACGACGTTCCTACAATGTGAGGACGACGTTCCTACAATGTTTGTAAGACGTTCCTTCAATGTTTGTACGACGTTCCTACAATGTGAGGACGACGTTCCTACAATGTGAGGACGACGTTCCTACAATGTGAGGACGACGTTCCTACAATGTGAGGACGACGTTCCTACAATGTGAGGACGACGTTCCTACAATGTATGTACGACGTTCCTACAATGTTTGTACGACGTTCCTACAATGTGAGGACGACGTTCCTACAATGTTTGTACGACGTTCCTACAATGTATGTACGACGTTCCTACAATGTATGTACGACGTTCCTACAATGTATGTACGACGTTCCTACAATGTTTGTACGACGTTCCTACAATGTGAGGACGACGTTCCTACAATGTATGTACGACGTTCCTACAATGTATCTACCTGGAGTCTACCTGGAGAGAATTCCAGGGGTCAACGCCCCCGCGGCCCGGTCCGTGACCAGGCCTCTTGTTGGACCAGAGCCTGATCAACCAGGCTGTTACTGCTGGCCGCACGCAGTCCAACGTACGAACCACAGCCCGGCTGATCAGGTACCGACTTGAGGTGCCTGTCCAGTGCCTGCTTGAAGACAGCCAGGGGCTTGTTGGTAATCCCCCTGATGTATGCTGGGAGGCAGTTGAACAATCTTGGGCCCCTCACACTTATTGTGTTGTCCCTCAACGTGCTAGTGGCACCCCTGCTCTTCATTGGGGGGATGTTACATCGCCTGCCGAGTCTTTTGCTTTCGTAGGGAGTGATTTTTGTGTGCAAGTTTGGTACTAAGCCCTCGAGAATTTTCCATGTGTATATAATAATGTATCTCTCCGCCTGCGTTCTAGAGTACAGGTTTAGGAACTTCAAGCGTTCCCAGTAGTTGAGGTGGTTTATCGCACTTATGCGTGCCGTGAAGGTTCTCTGCACATTTTCAAGGTCAGCAATTTCACCCGCCTTGAAAGGTGCAGTTAGTGTGCAGCAATATTCCAGCCTAGATAGAACAAGCGATCTGTAAAAGTGTCAACATGGGCTTGGCATCCCTGGTTTTGAAGGTTCTCATTATCCATCCTGTCATTTTTCGAGCAGATGCAATTGCTACATTGTTATGGTCCTTGAAGGTGAGATCCTCTGACATGAACACTCCCAGGTCTTTGACATTAGTTTTTCGCTCTATTGTGTGGTTGGAATTAGTTTTGTACTCCGATGAGATTTTAATTTCTTCACGTTTTCCGTATCTGAGTAATCGAAATTTCTCATCATTGAACTTCATATTGTTTTCTGCAGCCCATTTAAAGATTTGGTTTATGTCTGCTTGGAGTCTTGCAGTGTCTTCAACGGTGGACACTGTCATACAGATTCGGGTGTCATCTGCAAAGGAAGACACAACACTGTGGCTTATATCCCTGTCAATGTCTGATATGAGGATGAGGAATAGGATGGGAGCAAGTACTGTGCCTTGTGGAACAGAGCTTTTCACAGTAGCTGCCTCAGACTTTACTCTGTTGACTATTACTCTTTGTGTTCTACGTGTTAGGAAATTATAGATCCATCTACCAACTTTTCCTGTTATTCCTTTATCACGCATTTTGTGTGCTATTACACCATGGTCACACTTGTCAAAGGCTTTTGTTTGTACGACGTTCCTACAATGTGAGGACGACGTTCCTACAATGTTTGTACGACGTTCCTACAATGTTTGTACGACGTTCCTACAATGTTTGTACGACGTTCCTACAATGTTTGTACGACGTTCCTACAATGTTTGTACGACGTTCCTACAATGTTTGTACGACGTTCCTACAATGTGAGGACGACGTTCCTACAATGTTTGTACGACGTTCCTACAATGTGAGGACGACGTTCCTACAATGTTTGTACGACGTTCCTACAATGTGAGGACGACGTTCCTACAATGTTTGTACGACGTTCCTACAATGTATGTACGACGTTCCTACAATGTTTGTACGACATTCCTACAATGTATGTACGACGTTCCTACAATGTATGTACGACGTTCCTACAATGTGAGGACGACGTTCCTACAATGTTTGTACGACGTTCCTACAATGTTTGTACGACGTTCCTACAATGTGAGGACGACGTTCCTACAATGTTTGTACGACGTTCCTACAATGTTTGTACGACGTTCCTACAATGAATTATAGTCACTACAGTTAGTTTATCTCTCAGCATGAAACGAATTATCGTCATTTTTTTCTTATTTTTTGTATTTTGTCCGGTACCTCGACCGCTAGCGGACTTAGCTCACACAGTGAGGTCCAGGGATCGATCCCCAGTACTGGTGAAAATATTAGTAAATAAGTTTATTCTGGTATACAAAAATACAGTTACATAGATTATCATACAAAGCAGCATATGTGTAGAGAACCCAATATAACCCAAAAACTCAGACAGAGTGACTTATTTCCATTGTGGTGTGTGTCCTTAAGACACCTGCTGTCCATCTTCACTCATCAGTAAAATGGGTACCTTGGTGTTAGTGGACTGGTGTGGGTCGCATCCTGGGACAAAACTGACCTAATTTGCCCGAAATACTGTGCATAACAAGGGGCTTTCTGTAAGTTCTTGAAGAAATAAAGTTTGTTATTATTATTGCTAGTAATATATTAAAATAACCATTTGTCATCGTTACAAAGTGGGAGGAGCTACGGCAGACCAAGAAGCCAGGAGATGACTCCATTATAATAATAATGATGATATTAATAGGTGGAGGAGGTGTTGATTCGTCGGGAATTCTCCCGGCCCGGGTCTATTCCTGATGGTGACCCGGCTCCGGCTCCCTGTCGTGGGAGTATCAGAGACTTATGTCTCCCATTGGAGGAGGTACAAGTACCCCCTCATCGTTGGGACCAATTGTCCCCAGGCCTAGCCACATTCCCCACCCGCACAGGGCTGGTAGGGAGAAGCTAGGCCTCTCTGGTCTGCCATCTTCCCTGACGGGAAGGGCAGACTTGCGAGCTGCAGATGGTACCAACCTCCAGGTTTGGCCCCTACCCTGCCCTAAAAGGGCTGGACATGGTAACCTGATCCCCCTGATATTAATAATAGTCTTTATTTCGACAAGTAAATGTTCAGTGTATTCAGACCATAATTGACATCAATGACATACTGGTATACAGAAAGGACCTTGTTATGCACAGTATTTCGGGCAAATTAGGTCAATTTTGTCCCCAGGATGCGACCCACACCAGTCCAGTAACATCTCTCTGGTACTTATTTACTGCTAGGTGAACAGCGACAGCAGGTATCTTAAAGGAACTCACCTGAATACGTATATCACACATGGCTCTATAAATTGTTGTATATTTAAGTTATTATTGACCATTTTAGTTATTTATCTATCACATGTCTTCCAAAATGATACTAGACACATGATAAATAATATAATACAGTCAGTCAACTGAATAAAACTGACATATTCTGAGGAGAGTTGTCAGAGCAAAGTGTAAACAGTGGTATATGACAGTGTACGTTCAAGGTTATAATGTTACGTTCTCTAGTACACTGACACTAGAGAAAACTGTGTATATCACAGTGGTAACTGTACTATGATAAGACTCATGAAGAGGCGATTTTCTCTCTTACAATGATGGATGCACCATGCCCAGCCCTTCTAGGGCAGGGTAGGTGCCAAAGCTGGAGCTTGCTACCATCTGCAGCTCTCAAGACTGCCCTTCTTGTCAGCCTCCTTTGGGCGGGCAAGATGGCAGACCAGTGAGGCCTAGCTTCTCCATACGAGCCCCGTGCTGGTGGGGAATGTGGCTAGGCCTGGGGACAGTTGGTCCCAACGATGAGGGGGTACTTGAACCTCCTCCCATGCGAGACGTAGGTCTCAGATACTTCCACGACAGGGAGCCGGAGCCGGGTTGCCATCTGGAATAGACCAGAGTCGGGAGAATTCCCGGCGAATCAACACCTCCTCTCTTACAAAAGTTGTTGTCAAGTAATATTCTTGGCTGGTGTTTTCGTTGATATCTCAGAAGTTACTGACCTATATATTGAAAAAACATTCTTTAATAATGAACGGATTGAAAGAATGTTCACAACAAGAATTCAACAATGAATGTTTTACGAACTAGTGTAAATATTTCTGCAATACCACAATTTTTTTTGCTTTTGTGGGGGAATGGGGTGGGGGGTTGGGGGGGTTTCAGATATTTTACTAAGTGTCAACAGTTTACCATATTTGTTTTGGGGGAATGAAAATAAGTTATATTTCAGTATCTTCATGATGAGGTTGGTTGATCAGTGTTTTATCAGTAGGCAGACAAACACACTTTTCTCAGTGCCAGTCCGTCAACTCTTCTTGACATATACATTTTTCATCGTCTTCTAGATTCGCCGGTACTGTCCTGGCCCGGGTCTTTTCTACATGGTGACCTGGCCTTGGCTCCCTGTCACTGGTGACCTGGCCTTGGCTCCCTGTCACTGGTGACCTGGCCTTGGCTCCCTGTCACTGGTGACCTGGCCTTGGCTCCCTGTCACTGGTGACCTGGCCTTGGCTCCCTGTCACTGTGACCGGCCTGCCTGTCACTGGTGACAGACCTTGGCTCCCTGTCACTGGTGACCTGGCCTTGGCTCCTGTCACTGCGTGCTCCTGTTACTGTGTGCCTTGACTCCTGTCACTAGTGACGGCGGCTCTGTCACTGGGACCTATCTGCCTCATGGTGACCCTGGCTCCCTGTCACTGGTGCTAGCCTTGGCCCTGTCATGGTGACCAGCCTTGGCTCTGTCACTGGTGACCGCTCCTGTCTGACCCGGCCTGGCCTGTCACTGGTGACCTGACCTGGCTCCTGTACAAGTGACTGACCTGCTCCTGTCATGGTACCGGCCTTGGCTCCCTGTCATGGTGACCTGACCTTGCTCCTGTCACTGGTGACCGCCGACTCCCTGTCATTGACCGGCCTTGCCCCATTCACTGGTGACCTGGCCTTTGCTCCCTGTTTTAAGAGTGTCTTGAAAGCAGTGGCGGGGGAGACCATGCCCAGCCCTTTTAGGGCAGGATAGGTGCCAAAGCTGGAGCTTGCTACCATCTGCAGCTCGCTGTCAGAAAATACTTGAACAAATGATACCTGCTGTCAGAAAACACTTGAACAAACGATACCTGCTGTCAGAAAACACTTGAACAAATGATACCTGCTGTCAGAAAACACTTGAACAAATGATACCTGTAAGAAAACACTTGAACAAATGATACCTGCTGTCAGAAAACACTTGAACAAATGATACCTGCTGTCAGAAAACACTTGAACAACTACCTTTTGGGACATTATTTGTCCATAGAATCGGAGAGGACCCCTCTTCCCACCGAAGGAATGCCACACATGTACATGTAACGTCGATACACGACACTTGCCTACCCGGGGAGCCACTGCCGGGTCACCAAATTGAAGAGACCCGGGCCAGGAGGAGGAGGAGGTGTTGATTCACCGGGAATTCTCCCGGCCAGGGTCTTTACCAGATGGCGACCCGGCTCCGGCTCCCTGGCGTGGGAGTGTCAGAGATCTATGTCTCCCATGGGAGGGGATACCCCTCATCGGCGGGACCAACTGGCCCCAGGCCTAGCCACATTCCCCACCAGCACGAGGCATGGAGGTAGATAGATGCTAGGCCTCTCTGGTCTGCCACCTTCCCTAACGGGAAGGGCAGGCTTACGAGCCGCAGATGGTAGCAAGCTCCAGCCTTGGCACCTACCCTGCCCTAGAAGGGCTGGGCATGGTGATCAACCCCAGGCCAGGATCAATACCGGAAAATCACATAGAATAGAATAGAATAGAATACACTTGAAAATCACATAGAATAGAATAGAATAGAAAACACTGAACTATTTCACTTTTACATCAGTTATGAGAAATTCTTTTTCAATGCTTATTAAAGCCAGGTTGGTCAGTCGCTCCTGTGTCATTGAAGACCTCAGTTATGTTTTTATTAATTTCAGTTTTGAAAATGACCGTACACAACGAACGTCATGCGCATGCGTGTGGGGCGCTCCATTTTCTCTGGACAGAGAGGGTACACCATGTTAAAGGAATAAAGGGCTAACCACTGCCTCTGTAGTGCGGTGACCCTCCAAAAATTGATTTATCATCGCTAAAATTTCAAAATCAATATCTTATTTCCCTCTCTAATTGGATGACCCCCATTTGGATGCCCCGGGCCACTTCCCCTTCTGCCATTGCCCCTCTGCACTCCACTGCTTGAAAGGCATGCCTGCTGAGAAGCAGCCGGCGATGTCAGGAAGAGCAAAGGAAGCAATCACTACAGGGTCTTTCTGGTGCCACATTCCAGCTTTAGGCTGTAGCCCGAGCCCTGGGGAAGCTCAGCTTCATGATGGTCGGTGGACAGGAAGCTTCCTAGTGTGCGGTAGCGTTTTTGATGTTTCTAAACTTCGTTCTTGATACTTGAACAAGTTTGATCCTCGTGTTGAAGTCTGCTAGAAACTCTTCGATGTCCTCAAGCATTTCTTGAGTGCTACTTAGATGTTCAGGCGCGCCGGTTAAACATGACAGTTCCAGCCTGGAGTCCAGTGTAGAGTTCTTGGCAATACATTGCATTACTGTATTGGTCAGTTGTGTAGAACCTTATGCCTCGCCATTCTGCGTACTTAGGTGCTAGCATTTCCTTTAGCTTTGCACCGAGTATTGCTGTTTTGGCAGGTGTGAGGGTTTCAGGTGATGAATGTGATTGATTGGTAGCAGTGGCAGTGACGGTCGTAAGTGGGGTGTCAGTGGTGATATCTGTCGTAGGTGGTGTGACAGTGGTATTATGTGCAGGAGCAGAGTTGGACGTCGTAGGTGGTGTGTCAGTGGTAGTATTTGCAGGAGCAGAGGTGGACGTCGTAGGTGGCGTGTCATTGGTAGTGCTGGAGGTGGACGTCGTAGGTGGCGTGGCAATGGGGGCGTAAGTAGGAGTCATGTCGCTAGCTAAGCGAGTACATTACTCTGGTGGATTAATTCCATCTGCATTAACTACGAGGTTGATGTTTTGTAAATAACCTTGAGAATTTCTGCTGATGATGGTTTATTTTGATCTTTTAATGTGTGTATTCCTCGTTCCCGTTTATTCTGACCCTTGAACGCCCCATGAGATGATGGGTGGGCAGGACAGTAGAAGGAGGCCTTGGTGGCTTGCCAACTGTCTGTGTATGTGAAATATTGCTGATGGCTTGAGAGGCGAAGGATGATGGTGTAAATGCGTTAGTTAGGGCGGTAGAAGACTTGACGGCAGCTGGTGTTGGTGGAGGGGCAGCAGAGTGGACAGAGTAATATCTAGGAGCATGGTCAGAGACATTCGGGTGTGTGCTGATAATCCTTTATTTAGATACAACATAGCTAATGCTCCAAGCTGCAAGGAAACAAAGTATACAAATTAGGATGCACACCTGACTAGATAAGCGCACATTGTACCTCCTAGTCCTAATATATCATTAGTTGTACACTGTGGATGGAAATCTACAGTGGGTGTGCAGTGCCTCTCCCTACATAACACGTAATTACTGACTTACATATTAGGAAGTTAATACGTGTTCGTCGGCCTCCGAGCTCTGTTTACCACCCGAGTTTCTCTGCCTCACCTACAGACGGCTCACGGGTGCCGCCAACCCGCCATATTTGACTCACTCTATGTCATGTCATCTACATCCCGAAGTTGGTAGTAACAAGCAGTTGCTCATAGTGTTTGTGAATTCTGTTACTTGTGGGTCCTGGTCATGTAGGAGATTTATGTTGAAATTCTCTACATGTGAGTTCAAGTCTTAAATTTTAGATCTTTGTCCCCTTATGCGTTATGTACATCAGTTATCTGAGTTACTTCCAGTTTTTCACATAATCATACATGGGTGAATAATTTGACTGTGGTCAACCATTCGGGTGAATACATGTAATGATTATTCCCTAAAAGGAATTTTGGCATGTCCTTGTTCAGCTTCAAATTTCCATTTCTATAATACTATCTCTCCAATGCTTTACATCCCTTATGCAATGAGTTATTGATACATCTGCCAAGTTGAATCTGAGTAGCATGATCATATCATATTCCACCCTCGCTGATCTGTCCTACAGTTGTGTATGGCTGTGTAACCTGGGATGGCATAGACATCTGTAGTACAAGGCTTTAACCAGGTCTCAGTGAGTGTGATGATTGACATATTGGTCTGGAGGGATTGTAGTAGTGCTGTGAGGTCATCATAATGTTTGCTCAAAGATCTAACATTGTAATTGAAGATAGTTATGTTATTGTTGGCTCTGAGTAATGTCTTTGCTTGATCTGCTGTGTAATAGTTACAGTTGCTGTTGGAATCATGTAAGTCATTTAATAATAGGTTGATATCAGGATCAATGCCTGTAATCATAAGATTTAATGTGATTCTATAACTAGACTTAAGAACAATGGAATATGCTAAAATTAATAATATGTACTAGATTAATTACTCTTACTAACTATTGGATTAATACAATTTTGAACAATTATTCACAGATATATAGGTTATTTTTACAATGTTAAGTAAAAGGACACAAATGCAACTAATGTGACATTTTATTGTGGCAACGTTTCGCTCTCCAGGAGCTTTTTCAAGCCGTTACAAACAATATATAGACACAGATGGTATATATATACTCTCAAAGTGAGATGTAATACTAGTGTCCATGTATTGTTGGCAACAGCTTGACAAAACTCCTGGAGAGCGAAACGTTGCCACAATAAAATGTCACATTAGTTGCATTTGTGTCCTTTTACTTAACATATTGTCGGTAATTCTACCAATATTAATATATTTTTACAATGTTGATGATTTACTGATTGAACTGGCTAATGACATTGGTTATAATTATGACTATAATTTTTAAAGGGGTAGACCGGTAAGCCAGCTGAAGGTCTCGGTCACATGACCGAAAGCACCAACGGTGGGTCATCATTTGACTAAGATTGTTTGTTGTTGTTGTAGATTAACCTGTACTCTCCCGGTCCGGGTCTTTTCCAGATGGTGACTCGGCCTTGGCTCCCTGTTGGGAGAGTGTCTGAGACCTATGTCTTCCATGGGAGGAGGTACAAGTACCCCCTCATCGTCTGGGACCAATTGTCCCCAGGACTAGCCACGTTCCCGCCCTCACGGGGCTGGTAGGGAGAAGCTAGGCCTCTCTGGTCTGCCATCCTCCCAGCCCCAGGAGGCTGACGGGAAGGGCAGTCTTGCGAGCAGCAGATGGTAGCAAGCTCCAGCTTTGGCACCTACCCTGCCCTAAAAGGGCTGGGCATGGTCTCCTGTGAAGATCTGGCTAAGACAAACCTCACCTAACCTAACCTAATCATTTGACCAAGCGGCCGCCAACCCTCCGTTATAATATACCGTCTTTATTATGCTTTCATCTTATTTATCGTATGTCTGGTATCATTTCTGAATAAATGTTATAAGCAGATAAAGTATATTAGTAACAGTAACGTCAGTTACTATTACATGTAGTGAGACATAGAAACTTTCAGTGTACATGTAGTGAGACATAGAAACTTTCAGTATACATGTAGTGAGACATAGAAGTTTTCAGTGTACATGTAGTGAGACATAGAAACTTTCAGTGTACATGTAGGGTGACATAGAAGCTTTCAGTGTACATGTAGTATGCCATAAAAGCTTTCAGTGTACATGAAGTGAGACATAGAAGCGTTAAGTGTACATGTAGTGAGACATAGAAGGTATCAGTGTACATGAAGTGAAACATAAGCTATCAGTGTACATGTAGTAAGACTTACAAGCTTTCAGTGTACATATAGTGACTAGCTTGTACTACCAGGTCAGTAGCTGTACTAATTCCTTAAGTGGAAGTGACCTGACCAGGTGGTCGGCTGGACAATTATATGAGTGGGTGCGGGTGGGTGTGAGTTGGACCTGACTAGCTTGTGCTACTAGGTCAGATGCTGTGCTCCTTCCTTAAGTGAATGTAACCTGACCTGGCTGGGTCGGGGCATTGGCTTAAGCCGTTGGAGATTTGGACCTGCCTCGCATGGGCCAGTAGGCCTGCTGCAGTGTTCCTTCTTTCTTATGTTCTTATGATCAGTGTACATGTAGTAAGACTTAGAAGCTATCAGTGTGCATGAAGTGAGACATAGAAGCTTTCAGTGTACATGTACATATAGTGAGACACAGAAGCTATCAGTGTACATTTAGTAAGACATAAAAGCTTTCAGTGTACATGTATTGAGACATAGAAGCTTTCAGTGTACATGTAGTGAGATAAAGAGAAGCTTTCAGTGTACATGTAATGAGACATTGAAGCTTTCAGTGTACATGTAGTGTGACACAAAAGCTATCAGTGTATATGTAGTGAGACATAGAAGCTTTCACTGTACATGTAGTGAGACATAGAAGCTTTCAGTGTACATGTAGTGAGACATAGAAGCTTTCAGTGTACATGTAGTAAGACATAGAATAAATAAAGTTGATGTAAATAGCGTGCTAAAAATATCTAGTATTGACAGGACTCGCAGCAATGGCATTAAGTTGGATAAATTCAGATTCAGGAAGGATATAGGAAAGCATTGGTTTGGTAATAGAGTTGTCGATGAGTGGAACAAACTCCCGAGTACAGTTATAGAGGCTAAAACGTTGTGTAGTTTAAAATAGGCTAGATAAATATGAGTGGGTGCAGGTGGGTGTGAATTGGACCTGACTAGTTTGTGCTACTAGGTCAGATGCCGTGCTCCTTCCTTAAGTGAATGTAACCTGACCTGGCTGGGTCGGGGCATTAGCTTAAGCCGGTGGGAGACTTGGACCTGCCTCGCATGGGCCAGTAGGCCTGCTGCAGTGTTCCTTCTTTCTTATCTTCTTATGTAGTAAGACATAGAAGCTTTCAGTGTACATGTAGTAAGACAAAAGCTTTCAGTGTACATGTAGTGAGACATAGAAGCTATCAGTGTACGTGAAGTGAGACATAGACGCTTTCAGTGTACATGTAATGAGACATAGAAGCATTCAGTGTACATGTAGTGACACATAGAAGCTTTCAGTGTATATGTAGTGAGACATAAAAGCTTTCAGTGTAAATGAAGTGAGACATAGAAGCTTTCAGTGTAAATGTAGTAAGACATAGAAGCTTTCAGTGTACATGTAGTAAGACATAGAAGCTTTAAGTGCACATGTAGTAAAACATACAAGTTTTCAGTGTACATGTAGTGAGACATAGAAGCATTCAGTGTACATGTAGTGAGACATAGAAGCTATCAGTGTACATGTATTAACACATAGAAGCTTTCAGTGTACATGAACTGAGACATAGAAGATTTTTTTATACATGTAGTCAGACATAGAAGCTGTCAGTGTAAATATAGTAAGACATAGAAGCTTTCAATGTACATGAAGAGAGACATTGAAGCTTTCAGTGTACATGAAGTGAGACATAAAAGCTTTCAGTGTACATGTAGTGATACATAGAAGCTTTCAGTGTACATGTAGTGAGACATAGAAGCTTTCAGTGTACATGTAGTGAGACATAGAAGCTATCAGTGTACTTGTAATAAGACATAGAAGCTTTCAGTGAACATGAAGTGAGACATAGAAGCTTTCAGTGTACATTTAGTGAGACATAGAAGCTTTCAGTGTATATGTAGTGAGACATAGAATCTATCAGTGTACATCTAGTAAGACATAGAAGCTTTCAGTGTACATGAAGTGAGACAGAGAAGCTTTCAGTGTACATATAGTGAGACATAGAAGCTTTCAGTGTACATGTAGTGGAACATAAAAGCTATCAGTGTACATGTAGTAAGACATAGAAGCTTTCATTGTACATGTACATATAGTGAGACACAGAAGCTATCAGTGTACATGTAGTAAGACATAAAGCTTTCAGTGTACATGTATTGAGACATAGAAGCTTTCAGTGTACATGTAGTGAGATATATAAAAGCTTTCAGTGTACATGTAATGAGACATAGAAGCTTTCATTGATCATGAAGTGAGACATAGAAGCTGTCAGTGTACATGTAGTGAGACATAGAAGCTTTCAGTGTATATAAAGTGAGACATAGAAGCTTTCAGTGTACATGTAGTTAGACACAGAAGCTTTCAGTGTACATGTAGTAAGACATAGAAGCTTTCAGTGTACATGTAGTGAGATATAGAAGCTTTCAGTGTACATGTAGTGAGACATAGAAGCTTTCAGTGTACATAAACTGAGACATAGAAGATTTCAGTGTACATGTATTCAGACATAGAAGCTATCAGTGTACATATAGTAAGACATAGAAGCTCTCAGTGTACATGAAGAGAGACATTGAAGCTTTCAGTGTACATGTAGTGAGACATAAAGCTTTCAGTGTACATGTAGTGAGACATAGAAGCTTTCAGTGTACATGTAATGAGACATAGAAGCTTTCAGTGTACGTGTAGTGAGAACATAGAAGCTTTAAGTGTATATGTAGTGAGACATAGAAGCTATCAGTGTACATGTAATAAGATATAGAAGCTTTCAGTGAACATAAAGTGAGACATAGAAGCTTTCAGTGTAAATTTAGTGAGACATAGAAGCTTTCAGTGTACATGTAGTGAGACATAGAAGCTATCAGTGTACATCTAGTAGGACATAGAAGCTTTCAGTGTATATGAAGTGAGACATAGAAGCTTTCAGTGTACATCTAGTAGGACATAAAAGCTTTCAGTGTACATGTATTGAGACATCGAAGCTTTTAGTGTACATATAGTGAGACACAGAACCTATCAGTGTACATGTAGTAAGACATAAAAGCTTTCAGTGTACATGTATTGAGACATAGAAGCTTTCAGTGTACATATAGTGAGACACAGAACCTATCAGTGTACATGTAGTAAGACATAAAAGCTTTCAGTGTACATGTATTGAGACATAGAAGCTTTCAGTTTACATGTACTGAGATATATAGAAGCTTTCAGTGTACATGTAATGAGACATAGAAGCTTTCATTGAACATCAAGTGAGACATAGAAGCTGTCAGTGCACATGTATGTAGTGATACATAGAACCTTTCAATGTATATGTAGTGAAACATAGAAGCTTTCAGTGTACATGTAGTTAGACATAGAACCTTTCAGTGTACATGTAGTGACACATAGAAGCTTTCAGTGTACATGTAGTGAGATATAGAAGCTTTCAGTGCACATGTAGTGAGACATAGAAGCTTTCAGTGTACATGTAGTGCGACATAGAAGCTTTCACTGTACATGTAGTGAGACATAGAAACTTTCAGTGTACATGTAGTGAGACATAGAAGCATTCAGTGTACATGTAGTGAGACATAGAAGCTATCAGTGTACATGTAGTTAGACATAGAAGCTTTCAGATTAAATGTAGTGAGACATAGAAGCTTCAGTGTACATGTAGTAGACATAAGCTTTAGTGACATGTAGTAAGACATAAAGCTTTCAGTGTACATGTAGAGACATAAAGCATTCAGTGAATGTAGTAGACATAGAAGCTTCAGTGTACATGAAGTGAGACATTGAAGATTTCAGTTTACATGTAGTGAGACATAAAAGCTATCAGTGTACATGTAATGAGACATAAGAACATAAGAAAGAAGGAACACTTCAGCAGGCCTACTAACCCATGCGAGGCAGGTCCAAGTCTCCCACCGGCTTAAGCCAATGCCCCGACCCAGCCAGGTCAGGTTACATCCACTTAAGGAAGGAGCACGGCATCTGACCTAGTAGCACAAACTAGTCAGGTCCAACTCACACCCACCCGCACCCACTCATATATTTATATAGCCTATTTTTAAAACTACACAACGTTTTAGCCTCTATAACTGTACTCGGAGTTTGTTCCACTCATCGACAACTCTATTACCAAACCAATGCTTTCCTATATCCTTCCTGAATCTGAATTTATCCAACTTAAAGCCATTGCTGCGAGTCCTGTCAATACTAGATATTTTTAGCACGCTATTTACATCACCTTTATTTATTCCTTTTTTCCATTTATACACCTCATTCATATCCCCCTAATTCTACGCCTTTCTAGAGAGTGTAGATTCAGGGCCCTCAGTCTATCCTCATAGGGAAGATTTCTGATACATGGAATCAACTTTGTCATCCTCCTTTGTACGTTTTCCAGAGCATTTATATCCATTCTGTAATACGGTGACCAAAACTGTGCAGCATAATCTAGATTAGGCCTAACCAAGGATGTATAGAGTTGAAGAACAACCTGAGGACTCCTATTATTTATGCTTCTTGATATGAAGCCAAGGATTCTGTTCGCTTTATTGCGATTATGCACTGCTGTCTTGGTTTTAGATTACTGCTAACAAGAACTCCTAAATCCTTTTCGCAATCAGTAGTATTAAGATCTACATTATTTAGTTTATATGTGGCATGGTTATTGTCCTGTCCAATATTTAGAACTTTGCATTTATCTATATTAAACTGCATCTGCCACTTCTCCGACCACTGCATCAGTCTATTCAAATCTTCCTGGAGTGCTCTAATGTCCTCATTTGAATGAATTGGACGACCTATTTTGGTGTCATCGGCAAACTTGCTTATGTCGCTATTTATTCCCTCATCTATGTCGTTTATGTAGATTGTGAACAACGAGGGGCCCAATACTGACCCCTGTGGAACACAGCTTGTGACACTTCCCCACTCTGATTTCTCCCCATTTATGCAAACTCTCTGCTGCCTATTTGTCAACCATGCCTCTATCCAGGAAAAAATTCTCCTCCTATTCCGTGTGCCTTAATTTTCCTCAATAGTCTCTGATGTGGGACTCTATCAAAAGCCTTACTGAAGTCCATATACACAATATCATATTCATTACCATGATCTACCTCCTCAAATACCTTAGTGAAAAAAGTTATTAAATTTGTAAGGCAGGAACGCCCTTTTGTAAAACCGTGCTGAGATTCGTTGATTAATTTATGCTTTTCAAGATGGCTACGAATTGCCTCGGCAATTATTGATTCCATAAATTTTCCTACTATGGAGGTTAGGCTTATTGGTCTATAGTTCGAAGCTAAGGACCTGTCTCCTGCTTTGAAAATAGTTATTACATTTGCAATTTTCCA
>WNWK01032517.1:0-21839 GCA_009830355.1 Cherax destructor
AGTTCTATTAGAAGCTTTTGGAGGAGCAGTATTTTCTGTCCCTTTACATCAAATCTATGTGCAGAGTAAATACTACACTGGGTATTTGACTGTTGGTGTCTCAGAGGAATTTCCTATGAAGGATGCAATGCTATTACTGGGTATTCACATTGAGTCTACTAAATGTATAGAACCCATAATGATTAATTCTTCCCCGATGTTGGCCATAACTCGGGCACAATCCAAAGTGATGTCTGATGAGAATGTTAACTCGTTCTTGGACGATTCTGATCTCGGACTGACCAATTTGTTTTGCGAGGAAAACTGGCCAGAGCCTCGTAAATTTAGTGAACAGCCCCAGATCAAGCCTTCCTATTCCAGGGTTGCAGGATTGCCAGATGTCTCTGTTTCCATGCCTGAGGGACTGTCCTTTCGGGAGGAACAACAGAAAGACTCCTCACTAAACTCTGCTTTTGAGGCAGCTATGGGTAAATCCACTTCGGGTCACCCAGTCAAATATCTCTTAAAATATAATTACTTAGTCTGCACTGAAACTGGTAAGGAGGTGGAGGGAAAACAGCAAACAGATAAATTAGTGGTTCCCAGAAAGTTTAGGTCTCAGATACTAAAAATAGCCCATAACTCTTCTTTAGGAGGCCATTTGGGAATTACCAAAACTCAATACCGAATAACAAAAGAATTCTTTTGGCCAAACTTAAGGCAAGATGTAAAGCATCATATTCGCTGTTGTCCAGAATGTCAGCAGGTAGGGAAACCTGGACACCCCATTAAACCTGCACCTCTCCATCCCATTCCTGTTAATGGAGACCCTTTTTCAGAATTGATAATAGATTGTGTAGGTCCACTACCTAAAGCTAAGTCTGGAAATCAATATTTATTCACAATCATGGATAGAGTAACTAGATATCCAGAGGCAGTTCCCATGCGCAGTATTAACACTAAAGCAATCCTTAAAGCTTTAACTAAGTTTATCTCTTGCTTTGGAATTCCTAAAACTATTCAGAGTGATCAAGGTACTAACTTCACTGCCAAAGCATTTAGGGAAGCATTAACTAGGCTAGGTAGTGTTACAACCCCAGTGGTACGCTCAGGTAGTGTTACAACCCCAGTGGTACGCTCAGGTAGTGTTACAACCCCCGTGGTACGCTCAGGTAGTGTTACAACCCCAGTGGTACGCTCAGGTAGTGTTACAACCCCCGTGGTACGCTCAGGTAGTGTTACAACCCCAGTAGTACGCTCAGGTAGTGTTACAACCCCGTGGTACGCTCAGGTAGTGTTACAACCCCAGTGGTACGCTCAGGTAGTGTTACAACCCCAGTGGTACGCTCAGGTAGTGTTACAACACCAGTGGTACGCTCAGGTAGTGTTACAACCCCAGTGGTACGCTCAGGTAGTGTTACAACCCCAGTAGTACGCTCAGGTAGTGTTACAAACCATTTGGTACGTTCAGGTAGTGTTACAACCCCAGTGGTACGCTCAGGTAGTGTTACAACCCCAGTGGTACGCTCAGGTATTGTTAAAACCCCATTGGTACGCTCAGGTAGTGTTACAACCCAAGTGGTACGCTCAGGTAGTGTTACAACTCCAGTGGTACGATCAGGTAGTGTTACAACCCATTTGGTACGTTCAGGTAGTGTTACAACCCCAGTGGTACGCTCAGGTAGTGTTCCAACCCCAGTGGTACGCTCAGGTATTGTTAAAACCCCATTGGTACGCTCAGGTAGTGTTACAACCCCAGTGGTACGCTCAGGTAGTGTTACAAACCCAGTGGTACGCTCAGTTATTGTTAAAACCCCATTGGTACGCTCAGGTAGTGTTACAACCCCAGTGGTACGCTCAGTTATTGTTAAAACCCTATTGGTACGCTCAGGTAGTGTTACAACCCCAGTGGTACGCTCAGTTATTGTTAAAACCCCATTGGTACGCTCAGGTAGTGTTACAACCCCAGTGGTACGCTCAAGTAGTGTTACAACCCCAGTGGTACGCTCAGGTAGTGTTACAACCCCAGTGGTACACTCAGGTAGTGTTACAACTCCAGTGGTACGCTCAGATAGTGTTACAACCCCAGTGGTACGCTCAGGTATTGTTAAAACCCCATTGGTACGCTCAGGTAGTGTTACAACCCCAGTGGTACTCTCAGGTATTGTTAAAACCCCATTAGTACGCTCAGGTAGTGTTTCAACCCCAGTGGTACGCTCATGTAGTGTTACAACACCAGTGGTACTCTTAGGTAGTGTTACAACCCCAGTGGTACGCTCAAGTAGTGTTACAACCCCAGTGGTACGCTCAGGTAGTGTTACAACCCCAGTGGTAGGCTCAAGTAGTGTTACAACCCGAGTGGTACGCTCAGATAGTTACAACCTCAGTGGTACGCTCAGGTAGTGTTACAACCCAAGTGGTACGCTCAAGTAGTGTTACAACCCCAGTGGTACGCTCAGGTAGTGTTACAACCCCAGTGGTAGGCTCAAGTAGTGTTACAACCCCAGTGGTACGCTCAGATAGTTACAACCTCAGTGGTACGCTCAGGTAGTGTTACAACCCCAGTGGTACGCTCAAGTAGTGTTACAACCCCAGTGGTACGCTCAGGTAGTGTTACAACCCCAGTGGTACGCTCAAGTAGTGTTACAACCCCAGTGGTACGCTCAGGTAGTGTTACAACCCCAGTGGTACACTCAGGTAGTGTTACAACTCCAGTGGTACGCTCAAGTAGTGTTACAACCCAAGTGGTGCGCTCTGATAGTGTTACAACCACAGTGGGACGCTCAGGTATTGTTACAACCCCAGTGGTACGCTAAGATAGTGTTACAACCCCAGTGGTACGCTAAGGTAGTGTTACAACCCCAGTGGTACGCTCATGTAGTGTTACAACCGCAGTGGTACGCTCAGGTAGTGTTACAACCCCAGTGGTACGCTCATGTAGTGTTACAACCCCAGTGGTACGCTCAGGTAGTGTTACAACCACGTTGGTACGCTCAGGTAGTGTTACAACCCCAGTGGTACGCTCATGTAGTGTTACAACCGCAGTGGTATGCTCAGGTAGTGTTTCAACCCCAGTGGTACGCTCAGATAGTGTTACAACCCAAGTGGTACGCTCAGGTAGTGTTTCAAACCCAATGGTACGTTCTTGTAGTGTTACAACCACAGTGGTACGCTCAGGTAGTGTTACAACCCTAGTGATACGCTCAGGTAGTGTTACAACCCCAGTGGTACGCTCAGGTAGTGTTTCAAACCCAATGGTACGTTCTTGTAGTGTTACAACCCCAGTGGTACGCTCAGGTAGTGTTACAACCCTAGTGATAGGCTCAGGTAGTGTTACAACCGTAGTGGTACGCTCAATTAGTGTTACAACTCCAGTGGTACGCTCAGGTAGTTTTACAACCCTAGTGGTACACTCAGTGTTACAACTTCAGTGGTACGCTCAGGTAGTGTTACAACCCAAGTGGTACGCTCAGGTAGTGTTACAATCCCAGTGTAACGCTCATGTTGTGTTACAACCCCAGTGGTACGGTCAGGTAGTGTTACAACCCCACTGGTACTCTTAGGTAGCGTTACAACCCCTGTGGTACGCTCAGGTAGTGTTACAACCTCAGTGGTATGCTCAGGTAGTGTTACAACCCCAGTGGGACGCTCATGTAGTGTTACAACCCCAGTGGTACGCTCGTGTAGTGTTTGAACCCCAGTGGTAGGCTCAGGTAGTGTTACAACCCCAGTGGTATGCTCATGTGGCGTTACAACCCCAGTGGTACGCTCAGGTAGTGTTAGAATCCGTGGTACGCTCAGATAGTGTTACAACCCCAGTGGTACGCTCAGGTAGTGTTACAACCCCATTGGTACGCTCAGGTATTGTTACAACCCCAGTGGTACGCTCAGGTAGTGTTTCAACCCCAGTGGTATGCTCAGGTAGTGTTACAACCCCAGTTGTATGCTCAGGTAGTGTTACAACCCCAATGGTACGCACAAGAAATGTTACAATCCCAGTTGTATGCTCAGGTAGTGTTACAACCCCAGTGACACGCTCACGTAGTGTTACAACCCCAGTGATACGCTCAGGTAGTGTTACAATCCCAGTGTAACGCTCATGTTGTGTTACAACCCCAGTGGTACGGTCAGGTAGTGTTACAACCCCAGTGGTACGCTTAGGTAGCGTTACAACCCCAGTGGTACGCTCAGGTAGTGTTACAACCTCAGTGGTATGCTCAGGTAGTGTTACAACCCCATTGGGACGCTCATGTAGTGTTACAACCCCAGTGGTACGCTCGTGTAGTGTTTGAACCCCAGCGGTACGCTCAGGTATTGTTACAACCCCAGTTGTACGCTCAGGTAGTGTTACAACACCAGTGGTATGCTCAGGTAGTGTTACAACCCCAGTTGTATGCTCAGGCAGTGTTACAACCCCAGTAACACGCTCACGTAGTGTTACAACCCCAGTGATACGCTCAGGTAGTGTTACAATCCCAGTGGTACGCTCAGGTAGTGTTACAACCCCAGTGGTATGCTCATGTACTGTTACAACCCCAGTGGTATGCTCAGGTAGAGTTACGACCCCAGTGGTATAGTCAGGTAGTTACAACCCCAGTGGTACGCTCAGGTAGTGTTACAACCACAGTGATAGGCTAAGGTAGTGTTACAACCCCAGAGGTACGCTCAGGTAGTGTTACAACAACAGTGGTACGCTCAGGTAGACACACAACCCACACATAGAAAAGAGGAGCTTACGACGACGTTTCGGTCCGACTTGGACCATTTACAAAGTCACACTAACACAAAGGACAGGTGGAAGGGGTTATATATAGGCAGGCAGACAGGGGAGGGCACAAGAAAGTGGTGGAGGGGAAATAGTGTTTCCTTCTATCTCTTCCCCCTTCTCCTCTTTCTTTTTTCTCCTCTGAATTTTCTTTCTTTTCTTCTGCCTTGTATTTGTCCTTTATTTTATTTTCATTTTTTCCCCCTCTGTGTTCTTGTCCTTACCCTATGTGGGCCGTCAGCTTCATTGCAGTGCTCCTTTCCTAGAATATGACTGACTACTTCTACATCCACTACCACTACTACTTTCACTATTACCCCTCCACCACTTTCTTGTGCTCTCCCCTGTCTGCCTGCCTATATATAACCCCTTCCACCTGTCCTTTGTGTTAGTGTGACTTTGTAAATGGTCCAAGTCGGACCGAAACGTCGTGGTAAGCTCCTCTTTTCTATGTGCGGGTTGTGTGTGTATTGTTCCAGTCATGGTATTATGCCTATCTTGTTATTTACGCTCAGGTAGTGTTAGGGATTTGAAATTCCTAAGAATTAAAATGAAATGTAATTAAGCAACTTAGCTTATTGATGAATCCAGGACTTCCCAGCCATCCCCGATGTCGTTATAGAGGAGACATCCTTTCCAACCCCTTGGGCTGTCAAATTAAATGTTATTAGAGTTAAAATTAATTGCCCCTGAGGAACGTATACTGAAATCTTCAGTCAGTAGAAGGACTGAACTGGTACTCACGGGTTTTGGGCTGAATGCCCGCGTGTGACCAGGTGAATGATAAATCTGACTAGAACATGAATGTGTTCCTAACTGCGCAGTTGTTTGAACATCTAAATGCTTGAGCAGACTTACCTGGGTATTTGTATCGGACCCTTAATTCACACCCGGAGAATGCTGCCTTGATTGAAGCACGTCGCTGATGAGTCACCATCCTAATCCGATGATGTTACACTCGCGATTGTCTCTATACGTTCTTCAATCCTTGTCTTTTTGCAGTAGTTACTACCAGAAGCTGCACACACTTCTCTGTAATATACCACTATTTTATGATTAATTATCAAAAAACGCACTGGAACAGAGTTCTTATCCAATTTCCCGGCGTTAGTGGAGATTGATAAGAGGTCAGAGGCGCCCTATAAAGGTCCCTTTGTTAGGTCAATGCCCGTGCCGCAAGCTCCCATCCCCTCTTTCTGGTTACTTCAATCTAAGCCCCGCTTCTCTGCTCTTGCCCCAGCTTGCCCTGTTTCGCTGACCTAAGCACAATTTCCCTACTTGCTAAATGCTGCAACTGTTTGCAATTCAAATGCTTGTGTTCTTTAAATATTTCAATCACTGAGAGCACATGTTTGTTTTTCAAGTGTATAAAGTGAAACAGTAGTTTTCTTCTATGGCAATGAGAGTCATTTTCTCTCTATTGTCTATCACTCATATACACTACCAATAACCTCAAGAGGCTTGGTTTAGGGTACAAACATGTGTTACTAATTAAACTGTTGACCAGCTAGTAAGACACGTCTGGCCCTTTCTAAGGGCTGGGCCCTTGAAAGGGCTGATACCCCCCTCTCTTGGAGAATTTTCTCTACACTGGGGGGCAGCAGAGGTTCACTGAAGGTGAACTATTCATCACTTAACATTAATTTGATTTTCTCACTCGCCATCACTGCTGCTTGTCTTTTATGAACAGCTTTAGTCTGTGTGGTTTCTGGAGAATCACTCCACTGTCCACAATCTTACCATACCATGCCACAATTTATACTGTACTCTTGATGTACATGACGTGGATGTACAAGGTGCATCCATTATTAAGCAGTCTCCTTAAAGAATGAGTCCTACAAAGCATAAATTATCGATAGGTGCATGCAGTTATCTAACCAGATGGATACCCCCTCCTATGCATTTATGACATTACTGATCATGTGTTAGGAGCCTTTTATGTTAGCCATTTACATCTCCTATGTGAAGATATAAAGTTCCCCTTGCTGAGTAGACGCTATTAGTGGTGGTTGTCATAGTAGACGCTATCATTGGTGGTTGTCATAGTAGACGCTATCAGTGGTGGTTGTCATAGCAGACACTATCATTGGTGGTTGTCATAGTAGACGCTATCATTGGTGGTTGTCATAGTAGACGCTATCAGTGGTGGTTGTCATAGCAGACGCTATCATTGGTGGTTGTCATAGTAGACGCTATCATTGGTGGTTGTCATAGTAGATGCTATCATTGGTGGTTGTCATAGTAGATGCTATCATTGGTGGTTGTCATAGTAGACGCTATCAGTGGTGGTTGTCATAGTAGACGCTATCATTGGTGGTTGTCATAGTAGACGCTATCATTGGTGGTTGTCATAGTAGACGCTATCAGTGGTGGTTATCATAGCAAACGCTACCATTGGTGGTTGTCATAGTAGACGCTATCATTGGTGGTTGTCATAGTAGACGCTATCAGTGGTGGTTGTCATAGTAGACGCTGTCAGTTGTGGTTGTCATAGTAGATGCTAACAGTGGTGGTTGTCATAGTAGATGCTATCAGTGGTGGTTGTCACAGCAGACGCTATCATTAGTGGTTGTCATAGTAGACGCTATCATTGTTGGTTGTCATAGTAGATGCTATCATTGGTGGTTGTCATAGTAGACGCTATCATTGGTGGTTGTCATAGTAGACGCTATCAGTGGTGGTTGTCATAGTAGACGCTATCATTGGTGGTTGTCATAGTAGACGCTATCATTGGTGGTTGTCATAGTAGACGCTATCAGTGGTGGTTGTCATAGTAGACGCTGTCAGTTGTGGTTGTCATAGTAGATGCTAACAGTGGTGGTTGTCATAGTAGATGCTATCAGTGGTGGTTGTCACAGCAGACGCTATCATTAGTGGTTGTCATAGTAGACGCTATCATTGTTGGTTGTCATAGTAGATGCTATCATTGGTGGTTGTCATAGTAGACGCTATCATTGGTGGTTGTCATAGTAGACGCTATCAGTGGTGGTTGTCATAGTAGACGCTATCATTGGTGGTTGTCATAGTAGACGCTATCATTGGTGGTTGTCATAGTAGACGCTATCAGTGGTGGTTATCATAGCAAACGCTGTCATTGGTGGTTGTCATAGTAGACGCTATCATTGGTGGTTGTCATAGTAGACGCTATCATTGGTGGTTGTCATAGTAGACGCTATCATTCGTGGTTGTAATAGTAGACGCTATCAGTGGTGGTTGTCATAGTAGACGCTATCAGTGGTGGTTGTCATAGTAGACGCTATCATTGATGGTTGTCATAGTAGACGCTATCAGTGGTGGTTGTCATAGTAGACGCTATCATTGGTGGTTGTCATAGTAGACGCTATCATTGGTGGTTGTCATAGTAGACGCTATCAGTTGTGGTTGTCATAGTAGATGCTAACAGTGGTGGTTGTCATAGTAGATGCTAACAGTGGTGGTTGTCATAGTAGACGCTATCAGTTGTGGTTGTCATAGTAGATGCTAACAGTGGTGGTTGTCATAGTAGACGCTATCAGTTGTGGTTGTCATAGTAGATGCTAACAGTGGTGGTTGTCATAGTAGATGCTAACAGTGGTGGTTGTCATAGTAGACGCTATCAGTGGTGGTTGTCACAGCAGACGCTATCAGTGGTGGTTGTCATAGCAGACGCTGTCTGCTGTCCTTGATGGAAACTGAAAATTAAAATTAACGTAATTTTGCTGGTTGTGTGTGTATTGTTCCAGTCACGGTATTGTGCCTTTTTGTTATTTAGATACTTGTTTGTTGAACTTTATTTGCTACTTTCATTAAATTCAGTAGAATAATTTCAACACTTAGCCCACTCATGTATATATCTTAACTCCTGTTTAATAATTAATTTTTTTAATATATCAACACTAGTAGTGTCGTAATTGCTGGAGAGTTATTGGAGATAGCCTAGTGTTAAGCCGAGGTGTGGTGGCGGTGACAGTCACCTCTGAGCTGTGCTGTCTTCTGGCCATCCCACTCCCTCCTCACCCACACCTGTCAGGCCACTCCAAAACTTCATTCCACTTCCGCTATGTTAGAGTGGAATGAGAGATCTATGAACCACCATAGACTGCTGTGCTTGTGCCGTCTCCACCACTATTTTGATCTCTCTGAAGTCATGTCGATGTGGAGATACGTCCACCAGTGTGCCGCATCTACTACACTAGTATTCTGTGGCAAACCTCTATAGTGACAGAGACACTGATTGTTGCTTATTCGATGTGCAAGTCACATGATGTGCATGTCACTTGATATGCATGTCACATGATGTGCATGTCATATGATGTGCATGTCACTTGATGTGCATGTCACATAAGTCTTACAGATTATTAAGAGAAAATTAAATTGAAAACATAAATAGACATTTATCAAAGATACGCTATTATGTACCACAATCAGCTCTCCTTGCACTATATCATTCACTAATCTACCCTTATCTCACCTATGGAATCTGTGCATGGGGATCAACAACATTAAATCACCTTAGACCACTCATAACCCAGCAAAAGGCTGCAGTCAGAATGATAACAAATTCCCACTCTAGACAGCATACTCCACCAATATTCAAAAGTCTAAAACTACTCACCGTAAAGAACATTCATACTTATTCTTGTGCCTACTACATATATAAAACTCAACACTCTAATATAAACCCTCTGCTCAAAATTCTCCTTACCAACTTTAATAGGACCCATGACCACAACACAAGACACAGATCACTTTTTGATATACTCCGAGTCCATATCAACCTATGTAAAAATTTTATGCACATAAAGGGCCCCAGAATCTGGAATTCATTACCAGTAAATATTAAGATAACCTTGTCTGAAAATTAATTTAAGACTTCTCAAAAACCACCTACTCACCCAAAACTAAATACTCATACTATAAGTTACTTTCAAAAATGCTCAATGTTACTTTCCTTAAGATAATCTCAATTTTATATTACCATTCTCCTAAACACTTGTTACAATTTAATATCATCATATTATAATGTTAACTATAATATCATCATACTGTAATTTGAAAACAAATTTTAACTAGAATAAACTCAATAAATTTCTCTAATATTATGTACATAGTCTATAAGTCACTAGATTAAGCTGCCCCTAATGCCATGGCATGTCAGTGGCTCTCCTGGCACTCAGTTTATATTGTAACTTCCAATACCTATGTAATCTGCAATGAAATCAAATTTACTTACTTTACTAACACACCTGATGCGAGCATATCATACAGGTGAGGTGTAGAGCTTCATGCAGGTGAGGTGTAGAGCATCATGCAGGTGAGGTGTAGAGCTTCATGCAGGTGAGGTGTAGAGCATCATGCAGGTGAGGTGTAGAGCTTCATGCAGGTGAGGTGTAGAGCTTCATGCAGGTGAGGTGTAGAGCTTCATGCAGGTGAGGTGTAGAGCATCATGCAGGTGAGGTGTAGAGCATCATGCAGGTGAGGTGTAGAGCTTCATGCAGGTGAGGTGTAGAGCTTCATGCAGGTGAGGTGTAGAGCATCATGCAGGTGAGGTGTAGAGCTTCATGCAGGTGAGGTGTAGAGCTTCATGCAGGTGAGGTGTAGAGCTTCATGCAGGTGAGGTGTGAGCTTCATGCAGGTGAGGTGTAGAGCTTCATGCAGGTGAGGTGTAGAGCTTCATGCAGGTGAGGTGTAGAGCTTCATGCAGGTGAGGTGTAGAGCTTCATGCAGGTGAGGTGTAGAGCTTCATGCAGGTGAGGTGTAGAGCTTCATGCAGGTGAGGTGTAGAGCATCATGCAGGTGAGGTGTAAAGCTTCATGCAGGTGAGGTGTAGAGCATCATGCAGGTGAGGTGTAGAGCTTCATGCAGGTGAGGTGTAGAGCATCATGCAGGTGAGGTGTAGAGCATCATGCAGGTGAGGTGTAGAGCTTCATGCAGGTGAGGTGTAGAGCATCATGCAGGTGAGGTGTAGAGCTTCATGCAGGTGAGGTGTAGAGCTTCATGCAGGTGAGGTGTAGAGCATCATGCAGGTGAGGTGTAGAGCATCATGCAGGTGAGGTGTAGAGCATCATGCAGGTGAGGTGTAGAGCATCATGCAGGTGAGGTGTAGAGCTTCATGCAGGTGAGGTGTAGAGCTTCATGCAGGTGAGGTGTAGAGCTTCATGCAGGTGAGGTGTAGAGCATCATGCAGGTGAGGTGTAGAGCTCATGCAGGTGAGGTGTAGAGCATCATGCAGGTGAGGTGTAGAGCATCATGCAGGTGAGGTGTAGAGCTTCATGCAGGTGAGGTGTAGAGCTCATGCAGGTGAGGTGTAGAGCATCATGCAGGTGAGGTGTAGAGCATCATGCAGGTGAGGTGTAGAGCTTCATGCAGGTGAGGTGTAGAGCTTCATGCAGGTGAGGTGTAGAGCTTCATGCAGGTGAGGTGTAGAGCTTCATGCAGGTGAGGTGTAGAGCATCATGCAGGTGAGGTGTAGAGCTTCATGCAGGTGAGGTGTAGAGCATCATGCAGGTGAGGTGTAGAGCATCATGCAGGTGAGGTGTAGAGCATCATGCAGGTGAGGTGTAGAGCTTCATGCAGGTGAGGTATAGAGCATCATGCAGGTGAGGTGTAGAGCATCATGCAGGTGAGGTGTAGAGCTTCATGCAGGTGAGGTGTAGAGCTTCATGCAGGTGAGGTGTAGAGCTTCATGCAGGTGAGGTGTAGAGCTTCATGCAGGTGAGGTGTAGAGCATCATGCAGGTGAGGTGTAGAGCATCATGCAGGTGAGGTGTAGAGCTTCATGCAGGTGAGGTGTAGAGCTTCATGCAGGTGAGGTGTAGAGAGCATCATGCAGGTGAGGTGTAGAGCATCATGCAGGTGAGGTGTAGAGCATCATGCAGGTGAGGTGTAGGGCATCATGCAGGTGAGGTGTAGAGCTTCATGCAGGTGAGGTGTAGAGCTTCATGCAGGTGAGGTGTAGAGCTTCATGCAGGTGAGGTGTAGAGCATCATGCAGGTGAGGTGTAGAGCTTCATGCAGGTGAGGTGTAGAGCATCATGCAGGTGAGGTGTAGAGCATCATGCAGGTGAGGTGTAGAGCTTCATGCAGGTGAGGTGTAGAGCTTCATGCAGGTGAGGTGTAGAGCTTCATGCAGGTGAGGTGTAGAGCATCATGCAGGTGAGGTGTAGAGCATCATGCAGGTGAGGTGTAGAGGCATCATGCAGGTGAGGTGTAGAGCTTCATGCAGGTGAGGTGTAGAGCTCATGCAGGTGAGGTGTAGAGCTTCATGCAGGTGAGGTGTAGAGCATCATGCAGGTGAGGTGTAGAGCTTCATGCAGGTGAGGTGTAGAGCATCATGCAGGTGAGGTGTAGAGCATCATGCAGGTGAGGTGTAGAGCTTCATGCAGGTGAGGTGTAGAGCTTCATGCAGGTGAGGTGTAGAGCTTCATGCAGGTGAGGTGTAGAGCTTCATGCAGGTGAGGTGTAGAGCATCATGCAGGTGAGGTGTAGAGCATCATGCAGGTGAGGTGTAGAGCTTCATGCAGGTGAGGTGTAGAGCTTCATGCAGGTGAGGTGTAGAGCATCATGCAGGTGAGGTGTAGAGCTTCATGCAGGTGAGGTGTAGAGCTTCATGCAGGTGAGGTGTAGAGCTTCATGCAGGTGAGGTGTAGCTTCCAACGCGTCGGTCTGGAGTTTTACGCCTCACTCACCGCTAGTTCAATCCCCGCCTGTGGTGTGGTTTGTCATTACTATTTCGTTAGTCTGAATATAATATATCTTTATTTACTACAAGTAAATGTACAAGGTATACAGTCCTAGCTGACGTCAATCACATACTACTATATAGAAAGCCGCTTGTTATGTAGAGCATTTCGGGTAAATTAAGTCAGTTTTGTCCCAGGATGCGACCCACACCAGTCGACTAACACCCAGGTACCCATTTTACCCTGATGGGTGAACAGGGACAACAGGTGTCTTATGGAAACACGTCCCTAATATTTTCCAGCCGTACCGGAGGAGATTCGAACCCCGGAGTTCAGTGTGTGAGCTGAGTGCGCTAGCGATCCAGCTACGGGACTGACATTATTAACTTAGGTAGGTGAGTAGGATCTAACAGCTACAACTCTCACTGTACTCGTTGAAGGAGAGTTTTGATTGGCTGCAACCTAAACTACCTGCCTGATTGTTTCACATTTGGTGCCAGGGTAGGTGCCACGAGTCACCCGTTCATCTTGACAGTGGCCTCAAATTTCAGACACATATACAACAAATTTCCAAGAAAGTCTCAAAGACCGTGGGAATACTATCCAAGATACGGTACTATGTTCCACAACCTGCTCTCCTTACCCTATATCACTCACTGATTTACCCCTACCTCACCTATGGAATCTGCGCATGGGGCTCTACATCAATAACTCATCTCAGACCACTAATAACACAACAAAAGGCAGCAGTTAGAATGATAACAAATTCTCACTCCAGACAACATACTCCACCAATATTCAAAAACCTAAACTTACTCACCATACAAGACATCCATACTTTTTACTGTGCCTATTACATACATAGAACACTCTATGCAAATATTAACCCACCACTCAAACTTCTCCTTACTAATTTTAACAGGACACATGACCATAACACTAGACACAGATCACTCCTCGATGTTCCCCGTGTCCACCTAACACTATGTAAAAACTCAATGCACATTAAAGGCCCGAAAATTTGGAATTCATTGCCTGTGATTGCCAAAGAAACCCTACCTGTACCCCAATTCAAAACGCTGCTAAAAAACCACCTTCTCACCCAAACCTAAGTGCACAATATTTAACATTATCAACAAAGTTGATTAATCACTTAAATGTAAAAACCTGTTATAAATAATGCATACTTGATCTGATTTAATTAATTACATTGCTGCAATAAATCAAATATTATGTTCAACTTATATTCTAATTTCACAACTTAAATACACAATTATACTTATTTTGTAAATTATCAACCATAATTTTTACCATGTAGTCTAATGTTAATTAATTTTAAGAATGCCCACAATGCTCAGCATATTAGGGGCTTTTGGCATGTACACCTCATTTATACTTAGAACTATGTAGTACATCTTTGTATCATGTCTAAATAAAAATTCTTCTTCTTCTTCTTCTTCTTCTTCCTCTTCCTCTTCCTCTTCTTCTTCTTCTTCTTCTTCTTCTTCTTCTTCTTCTTCTTCTTCTTGTTCTTCTTGTTCTTCTTGTTCTTCTTGTTCTTCTTCTTCTTCTTCTTCTTCTTCTTCTTCTTCTTCTTCTTCTTCTTCTTCTTCCTCTTCCTCTTCTTCTTCTTCTTCTTCTTCTTCTTCTTCTTCTTCTTCTTCTTCTTCTTCTTCTTCTTCCTCTTCCTCTTCTTCTTCTTCTTCTTCTTCTTCTTCTTCTTCTTCTTCTTCCTCTTCTTCTTCTTCTTCTTCTTCTTCTTCTTCTTCTTCCTCTTCCTCTTCCTCTTCTTCTTCTTCTTCTTCTTCTTCTTCTTCTTCTTCTTCTTCTTCTTCTCTCTTCTTCTTCTTCTTCTTCTTCTTCTTCTTCTTCTTCTTCTTCTTCTTCTTCTTCCTCTTCCTCTTCTTCTTCTTCTTCTTCTTCTTCTTCTTCTTCTTCTTCTTCTTCTTCTCTTCTTCTTCTTCTTCTTCTTCTTCTTCTTCTTCTTCTTCTTCTTCTTCTTCTTCTTCTTCTTCTTCTTCTTCTTCTTCTTCTTATTATTATTATTATTATTATTATTATTATTATTATTATTATTATTATTATGTGTGTAGGACAGGAGACGTTCATGTGTGTAGGCCAGGAGACGTTCATGGGTGTAGGCCAGGAGACGTTCATGTGTGTAGGCCAGGAGACGTTCATGTGTGTAGGCCAGGAGACGTTCATGTGTGTAGGCCAGGAGACGTTCATGTGTAGTGGTCTAGGAGACGTTCATGTGTAGTGGTCTAGGAGACGTTCATGAGGTGTGGTCTAGGAGACGTTCATGAGGAGTGGTCAGGACACGTTTACATATAATGGTCCAGGAGACATACAAGTGAGGTGGTCCGGGAGACGTTCATGTGTGGTTAAGGAGACGTTCATGTGTAGAGGTCCAGAAGACGTTCATATTACCTGGAGAGTTTACCTGGAGAGAATTCCAGGGGTCAACGCCCCTGCGGCCCGGTCTGTGACCAGGCCTCATGTTGGACCAGAGCCTGATCAACCAGATGGTCCAGGAAACGTTCATGTGTAATGGTGTAGGAGACGTTCATATGTGGTGGTTCAGGATACGTTCATGTGAAGTAATTCAGGAGACGTTCATGACTACTGGTCCAGATGTTCATGTGTAGTAGTCAACTAGACGTTCATGTGAAGTGGTCCAGGTGACGGTCATGTGAAGTGGTCCAGGTGACGTTCATATGAAGTAGTCCAGGTGACGTTCTTGTGAAGTGGTCCAGGAGACGTTCATATGAAGTGGTCCAGGTGATGTTCATGTGAAGTGGTCCAGGAGACGTTCATGTGAAGTGGTCCAGGAGACGTTCATAGGAAGTAGTCCAGGAGACGTTCATATGAAGTGGTCCAGGAGACGTTCATGTGAAGTTGTCCAGGTTACGTTCATATGAAGTGGTAGAGGAGACGTTCATATGAAGTGGTCCAGGTGACGTTCATATGAAGTGGTCCAGGTGACGTTCATATGAAGTGGTCCAGGTGACGTTCATATGAAGTGGTCCAGGTGACGTTCACATGAAGTGGTTAAGACGTTCATATGAAGTGGTCCAGGTGACGTTCATATGAAGTGGGCCAGGTGACGTTCATATGAAGTGGTGCAGGAGACGTTCATATGAAGTGATCCAGGTGACGTTCATATGAATTGGTCCAGGTGACGTTCATGTGAAGTGATCCAGGAGACGTTCATGTGAAGTGGTCCAGGTGACGTTCATATGAAGTGGTCCAGGTGACGTTCATGTGAAGTGGTCCAGGTGACGTTCATGTGAAGTGGTCCAGGA
The DNA here is from genome assembly GCA_009830355.1 of Cherax destructor. Classification (NCBI taxonomy): domain Eukaryota; kingdom Metazoa; phylum Arthropoda; class Malacostraca; order Decapoda; family Parastacidae; genus Cherax; species Cherax destructor. The sequence goes on from WNWK01032517.1 coordinate 15,709, forward strand.
GACGTTCATGTGAAGTGGTCCAGGTTGACGTTCATATGAAGTGGTCCAGGTGACGTTCATATGAAGTGGTCCAGGTGACGTTCATATGAAGTGGTCCAGGTGACGTTCATGTGAAGTGGTCCAGGAGACATTCATGTGAAGTGGTCCAGGTGACGTTCATGTGAAGTGGTCCAGGTGACGTTCATATGAAGTGGTCCAGGTGACGTTCATATGAAGTGGTTCAGGAGACGTTCAAATGAAGTGTCCAGGTGACGTTCATATGAAGTGGTTCAGGTGACGTTCATGTGAAGTGGTCCAGGTGACGTTCATATGAAGTAGTTCAGGAGACGTTCAAATGAAGTGGTCCAGGTGACGTTCATGTGAAGTGGTCCAGGAGACATTCATGTGAAGTGTTCCAGGTGACGTTCATGTGAAGTGGTCCAGGTGACGTTCATATGAAGTGGTTCAGGAGACGTTCAAATGAAGTGGTCCAGGTGACGTTCATATGAAGTGGGCCAGGTGACATTCATATGAAGTGGTGCAGGAGACGTTCATGTGAAGTTGTCCAGGAGACGTTCATGTGAAGTGGTCCAGGTGATGTTTATGTGAAGTGGTCCAGGTGACGTTCATATGAAGTGGTTCAGGAGGCGTTCAAATGAAGTGGTCCAGGAGACGTTCATGTGAAGTGGTCCAGGTGACGTTCATGTGAAGTGGTCCAGGAGACGTTCATATGAAGTGGTCCAGGTGACGTTCATATGAAGTGGTCCAGGAGACGTTCATGTGAAGTGGTCCAGGTGACGTTCATGTGAAGTGGTCCAGGAGACGTTCATATGAAGTGGTCCAGGAGACGTTCATATGAAGTGGTCCAGGTGACGTTCATGAGATGTGGTCCAGGAGACGCTCATATGAAGTGGTCCAAGAGACGTTCATGTGAAGTGGTCCAGAAGACGTTCATATGAAGTGGTCCAGGTGACGTTAATATGAAGTGGTCCAGGAGACGTTCATATGAAGTGGTCCAGGTGACGTTCATATGAAGTGGTTCAGGTGATGTTCATGTGAAGTGGTCCAGGTGACGTTCATGTGAAGTGGTCCAGGAGACGTTCATGTGAAGTGGTCCAGGTGACGTTCATGTGAAGTGGTCCAGGAGACGTTCATGTGAACTGGTTCAGGAGACGTTCATGTGAAGTGGTCCAGGAGACGTTCATGTGAAGTGGTCCAGGAGACGTTCATATGAAGTGGTCACGGTTACGTTCATATAAAGTTATTCAGGTGACGTTCATATGAAGTGGTCCAGGAGACGTTCATGTGAAGTTGTCCAAGAGTCGTTCATGTGCTCACCTAACTTCTTACCTAACTGTGGATGCAGGGGTCGAGTCACAGCTCCTGGCCCCGCCTCTTCACTGGTCGCCACTAGGTCCATTCTCTCCCTGCTCCATGAGCTTTAGCATACCTCTTCTTAAAACCATGTATGGCTCCTGCCTCCACTATATCACTCTCCAGACTATTCAACTTCCTGACAACTCTATGACAACGGGTCATGGTGCGTGATGAGGTATCACAGTGGGCGCCTGTGACGAGCGGTGTACCGCAGGGGTCAGTCCTAGGACCAGTGCTATTCTTGGTATATGTGAATGACATGACGGACGGGATAGACTCAGAAGTGTCTCTGTTCGCAGATGATGTGAAATTAATGAGGAGAAGCACATCGGATGAGGACCAAGCAGGACTTCAAACAGACCTGAACAATCTTGACATTTGGTCTAGCAACTGGCTTCTCGAATTTAATCCCACCAAATGTAAAGTCATGAAGATCGGAGAAGGGCAAAGAAGACCTCTGACAGAGTACAGGCTAGGTGGAGAAAGGCTACAAACCTCATCAAAGGAGAAATACCTTGGGGTGAGTATAACGTAAAGCACGTCTCCGGAAACACACATCAACCAGATAACTGCGGCAGCATATGGGCGACTGGCAAACCTAAGATTAGCGTTCCGTTACCTTAGCAAGGAATCGTTCAAGACACTGTACACCGTGTACGTCAGGCCCATACTAGAGTATGCAGCACCAGTCTGGAACCCACACCTGGTCAAGCACGTCAAGAAATTAGAGAAAGTGCAAAGGTTTGCGACAAGGCTAGTTCCACAACTCAGGGGACTGTCCTATGAAGAATGGTTGAGGGAAATAGGACTAACAACACTGGAGGACAGAAGGGTTAGAGGAGACATGATAACGACATACAAAACACTGCGGGGAATCGACAAGGTAGATAGTGACAAGATGTTTCAGAGAGGGAACACAGGACCAAGATGGCACAACTGGAAGCTGAAGACTCAGATGAGTCAAAAAGATGTTAGGAAGCATTTCTTCAGCCATAGAGTAGTCAGGAAGTGGAATAGTCTAGCGAACGATATAGTGGAGGCGGGAACCATACATAGTTTTAAGACAAGGTATGATAAAGCTCATGGAGCAGGGAGAGCAGAGACCCAGTAGCGGACAGCGAAGAGGCTGGGCCAGGAGTTGAGTCTCGACCCCTATAACCACAATTAGGTGAGTACAATTAGGTGAGTACACACACACACACACACTACACACACACATACACTACACACATACTACACACACACACACAGACACACACACACACAGACACACACACCAGGGCCAGGAGCTGAGTCTCGACCCCTGCAACCACAATTAGGTGAGTACATGAGGGTGCAGAAACAACACATGAGAGGGTAGACAAAGCAGCAGACACAATAAATGCAGAGACCCCAACAATATACAACAGTGGACAGGGGCAAATGAGTAGGCTGGACACACAGAGGAACACAGGGGATACAACCATGGCAGAACCGGTAGATGCTAATGCATCTCTGACGATGCAAAGGGAGACACAGTGGGAGGAGGAAAGGGAGAAGTCGATCTTTATCTATGGCCTTGAGGAAGTCGAAGGGGTCACCCATGACAGAAGAAAACAAGAGGAGAAAGAAAGGATTAAAGGTATCATGCTAGCAACAGGGGGAGACTCGTCCCAGGTGACAAATTTTCGGAGAATCGGATGGTACACAAGGGGAAGAAATCGGCCCCTCAAAGTAAACTTCACTGCAGAATCAGCTTGTACCATGATTCTGCAAGAGAAAGCACGGCTGAGGGTGACTCAGGAGTACCAGGATGTATACCTAGATCGGGACAGAACACAGGAAGAAAGGGAGGCCCAAAAGGAGAGGATAAGAAAGCAAAGAGAGGAGAGAGAGGAGACAGTGAGGTACAGAGGGCACCAGGCCCAAGCAGAAGGACAAGCACACCCACTGGAAGCAATCACGGAGGGCCTCAACTCACAGCAAACCAACGGCAACCATATATTTTAACATCACACACACACATCATTTCCCCTGCCCCCACCCAAGCAACCCAAAACCCACCATCACAACTAGCCCACCCCATCACAAACCCCACCCAAGCAACCCAAAACCCACCATCACAACTAGCCCACCCCATCACAAACCCCACCCTATTGGCCCACACTCCAACCATACAACCCCCCCCACCCATGCAACAACCCCCTATGGAAACCCTGCCCACAACCCCCCCAACCTACCAAGATCCCCCAAGGGCCACAGTATTGGAAACGAGGTTGAAGGTTTGGTACACAAATGCGGATGGAATCACGAATAAGAACGAAGAGTGGAATGAAAGAATAGGTGAAATGTCCCCAGACATCATAGCAGTCACAGAAACTAAACTAAATGAGATAATAACAGACGCAATTTTCCCACAGGGATATCAGATCCTGAGGAAAGATAGAAGGAGCAGAGGGGAAGGAGGGGTCGCCCTGCTCGTAAGGAACCATTGGAGATTCGAGGAAATGGAAGGAATGGAGGTGTGTAGAGATAGGGACTTTATAGTAGGTACCATCCAGTCTGAGGAGCACAAGATAGTCACTGCAGTGATGTATAACCCACCACAGAACTGCAGGAGGCCAGGAGAGGAGTATGACGAGAACAACAGAGCAATGGTGGACACCCTGGCGGAGGTGGCAAGAAAAGCGCACATGAGCAGAGCGAAGTTACTGGTCATGGGGCGATTTCAACCTCAGGGAGATCGACTGGGAGAACCAAGAACCACGTGGGGGTCCGGAAACTTGGAGAGCCAAGATAATGGACATGGTACTGGAAAACCTGATGCACCAACATGTCAGGGACCTTGTATTCACACTGAATAGCTCAGATATCGAGAACATAACACACGAGAGCACCCTGGGAGCCAGCGACCATATGGTGCTGAGTTTTGAGTACATTGTAGAGCTACAGGTGGAGAGGGAAAACGGTGCTGAAAGAGACATACCAGACTTTAAAAGAGGGGATTACACGGGTATGAAGAATTTCCTGAAGGAGGTTCTGTGGGAAAGGGAAATGGAAGGACAGTCAGTAAATGAAATGATGGAATACGTAGTGACAAAGTGCAAGGAGGCAGATGAACGGTTTATACCTCATGCATCAACATGTTAGAAACACTACCAGAGAGAGAGGTGGGGATGATCCAGCAAGACTGGACCTAGTATTCACCTTGAGTAGTTCGGACATCGAGGATATCACGTATGAAAGGCCCCTTGGAGCTAGTGATCATTTGGTTCTGTGTTTTGATTATATAGTTGAGCTACAAGTGGAGAGGGGAGCAGGAATAGGAAGGGAGAAACGAAACTACAAAAGGGGGGACTACACAGGCATGAGGAACTTCCTACAAGACGTTCAGTGGGAGAGAGAATTGGCAGAAAAACCAGTAAAAGAAATGATGGAATATGTGACAACCAAATGCAAAGAGGCAGAGGAGAGGTTTGTCCCCAAGGGAAACAGAAGTAATGGAAAGACCAGAACGAGTCCTTGGTTCACCCAGAGGTGTAAGGAGGCAAAAACTAAGTGTAATAGAGAATGGAAAAAATACAGAAGACAAAGGACCCAGGAAAATAAAGAGATTAGCCGAAAAGCCAGAAACGAATATGCACAGGTAAGAAGGGAGGCTCAGCGACAATATGAAAATGATATAGCATCAAAAGTCAAGTCTGACCCGAAGCTGTTGTATAGCCACATCAGGAGGAAAACAACAGTCAAGGACCAGGTAATCAGGCTGAGGAAGGAAGGTGGATAGTTCACAAGAAACGACCAAGAGGTATGTGAAGAGCTCAACATGAGATTTAAAGAAGTATTTACAGAGGAGACAGAAAGGACTCCAGGAATTCAGAATAGGGAGGTATAACAACAAGTGCTGGATGAAATAAACACAACCGAGGAGGATGTGAAGAAGCTGCTATGTGAACTCGATACCTCAAAAACGGTGGGACCTGATAACATTTCTCCATGGGTAATTACAAAGGGAGCAGAGATGTTGTGTGTGCCACTAACAAAAATCTTCAACACATCCATTGAAAGTACTACTTCTTCTACTACTACTTCGACTGGTTCTACTACTATTACTACTTCTACTGGTACTACTACTTCTGTTACTACTGTGATGTAGTAGTGAGCTTGTGAGGTCGACCACACCTTGCCTTGGCAAATAGCTGTCAGCCACGGGATGCTTTGAGCACCATATAAGGTCATGAAAACCACTAGAGGACACAGAGAGGCTGGTGACAGGTTCGGTGAGCGGAGCCCTGGACATCGTGTGTGCAGTGGGCCACGCATTGCGAATCTCAGGTCAGCTGGTTGGTGAATTAAGAGTGAGTACAAGTCCCGTGTTACTGATAACATCTACCCTTTCCCCTGGTAATAAGTCTCATAGGTCAGTGGTTATAGTATGTAATTCTCCATTAAGACATGTTTCATTCTCGAGCTTTATTTTATTAAGCAAACTATAGCCATAATTCCCATTTTTATTTGTACCTTCTTATGCTAATCCCTATTCTGTTAAGCACTGGGATAATACAGGAGACGTGCTCACTTGCTGGGATACCTCAGGCAGAGTGGGTGAAGGTCTCACACTACTACCACTATTGCTACTACTGCTAATACTACTACTACTGCTACTACTACTACTACTACTACTACTATTTTTACTACTACTACTACTACTACTACTGCTACTACTACTACTACTACTACTGCTACTACTACTGCTGCTACTGCTGCTACTGCTACTCTGCTACTGCTACTCTGCT
>WNWK01032518.1:0-21839 GCA_009830355.1 Cherax destructor
CCCCACTGAAACTCTCCTACCCCCTTCAGCTTTGTCTCACTTAAGGCCAGGACATCCAGCTTCTTTTCATTCATAACATCTACAATCATCTCTTTCTTATCATTCGCACAACATCCACGCACATTCAAACATCCCACTTTGACGGTTTTCTTCTTCTTTTTAGTAAGCTATACAGGAAAAGGGTTACTAGCCCATTGTTCCCGGCCTTTTAGTTGACTTTTACAACACGCATGGCTTACGAAGGAAAGATTCTTATTCCACTTCCCCATGGATATGAAAGGAAAAGCAATAAGAACAAGAACTATTAAGATAAAATCAAAGAAAACTCCGATGAGTGTGTATACATAAATGTGTAAATGGGGAACCATTAATTGAGCTATGTGTAGAAAGAGGTTTGGTAATAAGTAATACATATTTTATGAAAAAGAGGATAAATAAATATACAAGGTATGATATAGCACGTAAGGAAAGTAGTTTGTTGGATTATGTATTGGTGGATAAAGGTTGATGAGTAGGCTTCAGGATGTACATGTTTATAGAGGGGCAACGGATATATCAGATCATTATTTGGTTGTAGCTACAGTTAGAGTAAAAGGTAGATGGGACAAAAAGAAAATGGCACAGCAAGAAGAGAGAGGTAAAGTGTATAAACTAAGGGAGGAGGAAGTTAGGGTGAGATATAAGCAACTATTGGCAGAAAGGTGGGCTAGTGCAAGTAGGAGTAGTGGGGGTTGAAGAGTGTTGGGATAGTTTTAAAAATGCAGTATTAGAATGTGGGGCAGAAGTTTGTGGCTATAGGGGTGGGTGCAGGAGGAAAGAAGAGTGAGTGGTGGAATGAAGAAGTAAAGGGTGTGATAAATGAGAAAAGGTAGCTTATGAGAGGTTTTTACAAAACAGAAGTGTTAATAGAAGAGCAGAGTATATGCAGAGTAAAAGAAAGGTGAAGAGAGTGGTGAAAGAGTGCAAAGAAGAGCGGATGAAAGAATGGGAGAGGCTCTGTCAAGAAATTTTGCTGAAAACAAGAAAAATTTTTGGAGTGAGATAAACAAGGTAAGAAAGCCTAGGGAACGAATGGATTTGTCAGTTAAAAACAGAGTAGGGGAGTTAGTAGATGGGGAGCTGGAGGTACAGTGGTACCTCGACTTACGATATTAATCCGTCAGAGGGCATATCTTAAGACGAAACAATCGTTAAACGAATCAATTTTCCCCATAAGAAATAATGGAAATAAATTTAATCCGTCCAAGACTTCCAAAAGTAGTTAAATAAAATATTTTTTAGAACTTTTGGACATTAAATAATAAATAATTTAATAAAGAATACCTAAATACACATGCAAATATTGTACAATAACATGTCACTTACATTTATTGAAGAGTTGTTGATGTGTGGAGGACGGGAGGAGGGGAGGACGGGAGGAGGGGAGAAGGTGGAGTAGTATGCTAGTGTTTGGAAGGGGAATCCTTCCATTAACACTGCAGGTACCAAGTCCTTTTCTGGGGTTACTTCCCTTTTCTTTTAATGCCACTAGGACCAGCTTGAGAGTCACTGGACCTCTTTCTAACAACAAATTTGTCCAGGGAGCTCTGTGTCTGGCGATTCTTTAACACATCCCTGAAATGACACACCACTGTGTCATTGTACAGGTTGCCAGCACGGCCTGCAACAGCATGGTTAGGGTGATATTCATCCATAAATGCTTGCACATCACTATTTGGCACAGATCTCCTAATCCTTGAAGAAGGCACATTCTTCCATTTTTGTTCCACCTCCTCCTCCTCCTCTGAACCATTGTCCTGACCTCTGCTCTCTTGTTCCAGTTGCTGTTGAAGCTCTTGCAGATCTTCAGTGGTTAGCTCTTCCTTGTGCTCCTCCACCAACTGTTCCACATCCTCACCACTCACCTCTAACCCCAAAGCACAAAGCATCAAAGTTAGCCTGTCTTTCATAGGCTTATGTCCTGGCTGTGCCTTTTCCTCCTGAGTAATGTAGGTCCTGTTGGGCATTTTCTTCCAGAACAGGCCTGTTTCATCACAATTAAACACTTGTTGGGGGAGGAATTGTTCAGCCTCTAGGTACTCCTGGAATTCAGGCACATATTTTTCAGCCGCACTTTTGTCACAACTGGCTCCCTCACCATGCCTCACAACACTATGTATGCCAGTACGCTTCTTAAATTTTGAAACCAGCCTCTGCTGGCTTTAAATCGCTCACTTCACTCGTTGCAGGCATTTTCTTAAGGAGATCATCATGCAACTGCCTTGCTTTTTCACATATTATTCCCTCGAAACAGTATCTCCTGCTAACTGTTTCTCGTTGATCCACACCAACAACAACCTTTCCACATTTTCCAGCACTTGTGGTCTGTGTTTTGTGATCACAGATGCACCTTTTGCAACAACAGCTTCCTTGATTTTACTTGAATATTTCTTATCCACAATGGTAGCGATGGTAGAATAGGGTTTACCATACAACCTGGCCAGCTCACTGATACGCACTCCACTTTCATATTTTTCTATTATCTCCTTCACTTCTATCGTACATATATTTCTGTTCCTCTTTGCCACAGGCTTAGCACTAGGATCTTTCCTTGGACCCATGGTAGCTTATTTAGCAGTTGCAAGCACTAAAAACAGTGGAATAATGACAATATACTGGTATGAATGCGTGGGTGGTCGCTCTCACTTGTAAACAATAGCACTGACGCTCCCTGGAGTCGCGCTCAGCTGGGCGCCAAGCGGACAGGTCCGGTCGAAGTCGTAAGACGAATCAATCATCGGATGTCGCATTCAAATTTCTTACGTTATAAAAATCGGTTATCGAATATAACGTAAGATGATAACATCGTAAGTCGAGGTACCACTGTATTGGGTAGATGGCGGGAATATTTTGAGGAACTTTTAAATGTCGATGAAAAAAGGGAGGCGGTAATTTCATGTACTGGCCAGGGAGGTACAACATCGTTTAGGAGTGAAGAAGAGCAGGATGTGAGTGTGGTGGAGGTGCGTGAGGCATTACGTAGAATGAAAGGGGGTAAAGCAGCTGGAATTGACGGAATCATGACAGAAATGTTAAAAGCAGGGGGGGATATAGTGCTGGAGTGGTTGGTATTTTTGTTTAATAAATGTATGAAAGAGGGGAAGGTACCTAGGGATTGGCAGAGAGCATGTATAGTTCCTTTATATAAAGGGAAGGGGGATAAAAGAGAGTGTAAAAATTATAGGGGAAGAAGTTTACTGAGTATACCAGGTAAACTGTATGGCAGGGTTATTATTGAAAGAATTAGAGGTAAGACAGAGAGTAGGATTGCAGATGAGCAAGGAGGCTTTAGAGTGGGTAGGGGATGTGTAGATCAAGTGTTTACAGTGAAGCATATATGTGAACAGTACTTAGATAAAGGTAGAGATGTTTTTATTGCATTTATGGATTTAGAAAAGGCATATGATAGTGGGGATAGGGGAGCAATGTGGCAAATGTTGCAAGTGTATGGAATAGGTAGTAAGTTACTGAAGGCTGTAAAGAGTTTTTATGAGGATAGTGAGGCTCAGGTTAGGGTGTGTAGGAGAGAGGAGATTACTTCCCGGTAAAAGTAGGTCTTAGACAGGGATGTGTAATGTCACCATGGTTGTTTAATATATTTATAGATGGGGTTGTAAAGAAGTAAATGCTAGGGTGTTGGGGAGAGGGTGGGATTAAATTATGGAGAATTAAATGCAAAATGGGAGTTGACACAGTTACTTTTTGCTGATGATACTGTGCTTATGGGAGATTCTAAAGAAAAGTTGCAAAGGTTAGTGGACGAGTTTGGGAGAGTGTGTAAAGGTAGAAAGTTAAAAGTGAACATAGATAAGAGTAAGGTGATGAGGGTATCAAACGATTTAAATAAGAAAAATTGGATATCACATTGGAGAGAGGATTATGGAAGAAGTAAATGTTTTCAGATATTTGGGAGTTGACGTGTCAGCGGATGGGTATATGAAGGATGAGGTTAACCATAAAATTGATGAAGGAAAAAAGGTGAGTGGTGCATTGAGGTATCTGTGGAGACAAAAAACTTTATCCATGGAGGCAAAGAAGGGAATGTACGAAAGTATAGTGGTACCAACACTCTTATATGGGTGTGAAGCATGGGTTGCAAATGCTGCAGCGGGAGGAGGCTGGAGGCAGTGGAGATGTCCTGTCTAAGGGCAATGTGTGGTGTAAATATTATGCAGAAAATTCGAATGTGGAAATTAGGAGGTGTGGAGTTACTAAAAGTATTTGTCAGAGGGCTGAAGAGGGTTGTTGAGGTGGTTTGGTCATTTAGAGAGAATGGATCAAAGTAGAATGACTTGGAGAGCGTATAAATCTGTAGGGAAGGAAGGCGGGGTAGGGGTCGTCCTAGAAAGGTTGGAGGAAGGGGTAAAGGAGGTTTTGTGGGCGAGGGGCTTGGACTTCCAGCAAGCATGTGTGAGCGTGTTAGATAGGAGTGAATGGAGACGAATGGTTTTGGGACATGACGATCTGTTGGAGTGTGAGCAGGGTAACATTTTGTGAAGGGATTCAGGAAACCAGTTAATTGATTTAATTGGACTTGAGTCCTGGAAATGGGAAGTACAATGCCTGCACTTTAAAGGAGGGGTCTGAGATAGTGACAGCTGGGAGGGACTTTTCTCAGCTGTCGTATCTGAGCTCCTCTGCAAAGACAGTGATTATGTATGAGTGTGGTGAAAGTGTTGAATGATGATGAAAGTATTTTCTTTTTGGGGATTTTCTTTCTTTTGGGTCACCCTGCCTCGGTGGGAGACGGCCGACTTGTTGAAAAAAAAAAAAAAAAAAAATGTTTGCATAGTGTGACCTAAGTGTAAGTAGAAGTAGCAAGACGTACCTGAAATCTTGCATGTTTACGAGACAGAAAAAGACACCAGCAATCCTACCATCATGTAAAACAGTTTCAGGTTTCTGTTTCACAGTCACCTGGCAGGATGTAGTACCTCCCTGGGTGGTTGCTGTCTACCAACCTACTACCTCCAGGAAAATAAATTGCCACTCGAGTGCCTCCTGGTAATACACAATGCTCCTGCTCATCCTCCAAACTTGGTAGACCAATTGTCTAGGGATTTCAGTTTTATAACAGTGAAGTACTTGCCTCCAAACTCTACTCCTCTCATCCAGCCCATGGACCAGCAGGTCATTTCTAACTTCAAAAATCTCTACACAATAGCAGTGTTTCAAAGGTGCTTTGAAGTGACCTCGGACACTGAATTGACCCTAAGAGTTCTGGAGGAATCACTTCAATATCTACAACTGCATAAGCCTTATGGGCAAGGCTTGGCAGGGAGTGACTTCCAGGATTTTGAACTCTTCTTGGAGAAAATTGTGGCCAGAATGTGTCCATGAGAAGGATTTTGAAGGGTTTGAGGCTGACCCTGACGACCCTACACCTGTTGTGGAATCTATTGTGTCTTTGGGGAAGTCCATGGGGTTGGATGTGAGTGGCGAGGATGTGGAAAAGTTGGTGGAGGATCACAGGGAAGAGCTAACCACTGAAGAGCTGCAAGACCTTCACAACTGGAAACAGCAACAGACCACAGCTGAGGAACTTGCTTCAGAGGAGAAAGAGAGGGAAGGAGGTGTCTTCTTCAGAGATTAAAGAGATTAGTCAAATGTGGAGTAGGGTGCAAGCTTTTGCTGAGAAATATCACTTTGACCAAGCTGAAACAAGCCATATCTGCAACATGTTCAGTGAAAACCTTGGCCCACTTTAGGCAAATCTTAAAGAGGCACCAGAAACAGACCTCTCTGGACAATTTTTGTGACAGGGGTCCAGTGATTCTCAAGCTGGTCCTAGTGGCATTAAAAGACAAAGAAGGAAGTAACCCCAGAGAGGGACTTGATACCCGAAGTCGATATGGAAGGATTCCCCTTCCAAACAATAACCTCTCCTCCTCACTCTCCCTCCTCCCTGTCTTCCATACGTCAACAAGAGTCTTCAATACAGGTATGTAATTATGATTTAAATGTTCATTTATAAGTAACTGTCATTGTTTTGTGTATATAAAACTGTAGTTAAACTTTATAAAATGTATTTTTATTATTATTTTTGGGTGTCTGGACGGATTAATTGTATTTACATTAATTCTTATGGGAAATATTGCTTGAATTTAGGCCTTTTGAATTTAGGCTGACCTTCTGGGAATTACGGCCGATATTCGAGGTTCCACTGTATATAAAAAATAGAGAAACAAAAGCAGATTTATCTCTTCAAAGTTCAAATCCCAATCTACAGCTGCTCAAACACTGACAGTAAACAATTCAGTTAAGCCACCTTACAGATTACAATTGCATTAGAAAACTGCTCCCCCAAATTAATAGTGACCTCCCAATACACTGGCAATTCTCTCTCCCACTGATAACTACAAATTACAGTATAAACTGTTGCTTTTTTCTGCTTTGGACTTTAACACTACTTAAGGAATACTTCTTATTAAAATTATTTCAGTGTAGTATTTAAAAACAAGTCACACTGACTATATTGTGTTATATTACAAGTATTTGAAGTACTACTACTCTTCAAAACATGGAAATATATAGCAGTGATTATAATAGAGTTATCCTAGGTTAACCCTTTCAGGGTCCAAACCGTAGTACTACGTCATGAGCTCAGCTCACTCAGATAAGCTTTGAGCGGTAAATTTGGGCCTAGACATGAGAAAATACATCTATGTGGTAAGTGTGCACCACATAAAACAAATCCTGCAGCACACAGTGCATAATGAGAAAAAAAAAAACGTAATTTTTTATTAAAACAGCGACTTCGCAGTGTTTTTTCGTATACTTTTTATAGTTGTATTTGCGATTTCTTAGTCTCATTTGATAGAATGAAAGATATAATACACATTTAGAGATGATTTTGATTGGTTTTAGAACTGGAAATGGCTTGAAACTGAGCTCAAAATAGCAGAAATGTTAAATTTTTGCTGATGTTCAAGAGTAAACAAATGACCTCACACGTCTAATATACGTTCACAAATTTGGTGATATTATTTGTACAATTATTACAATATTGCATAACAGTAAATTTTCCATTTTTGGTTTGAATAAAAATTCATTGACTCAAAAATAAAAATGGAATTCATTTGTAAAGACTGAAAGCGTAACTAACGAACAGAGGAAATGTTAGTTTAGTGCCAGGAATGCCTGCATTGTTTATTCTGCACCCTATTTTGAAATTGGAATATTTTGAACTTTGAGTTAAATTGGCTAAATTACCAATTTCCAATCACTATTTTGTAATTGAAACAGTTGACTGGGCGATTTCTTGTGCTCAATCTATAGAATAGAAGTAATACTAGTGAAATAGCTAAGAATTTGGTCGACTGGAATAATGTAATTGGCCTAAAATGGAAGTCAAAGTCGGCAAAATTGCCGATGCGTAAATATCAGACACATCAAAATTCGCGAGAGCATAATTTCGTCAATTTTCAATCAAATTTCGTACTTTTTGTTTTATTACCTTCAGAAAAAGATTCTCTACCATTTCATAAGAAAAAATAAGCATTTTTTTTTTTTAAATTCTTGGACACTGGCACACCCCTTCCAAAAATGGCCTTGGACCCTGAAAGGTTAAATCTACATAGTGTGATTTTTGGCTTAACTCCACTTTAACATGAAATTGTAACAAACTTGGAATAAGATACAATATCTTCCTGGCAGTTGCACAACCTGGTTGCTGCTAGAAGAGAAGGTGGTGCAACAAAACACCAGTCCCTGAGACATGAGATTAATGTATCCTACAAGATGTCTCACAATATGAAAACTCTTATCATGGAAACATATTTAACATTACTTTCCCTTACTCAAGAAATGTCAATAATTTTTGTTACAACATTTGGAAGCAAGAAAAATACAGAACAAATACAATATAACAGCTGATGTGGAGCGTGCCTAGTGTAAACACTCGCGTTTGCACGAACTCGTGTGATTCTCATATCAGCGAAAAACGCACTCCAATGTTTTAGGTACTAAAGAAAGATGCTCGTATCTGCTAACTCTTGTACCAAGGTTTCTTGTATCTCAAGCAATTGCTGTAGCTCAGTGTTCATTGTTTAATTTTGCTAGTTAGGCAATGCTACCCATAATGTACTGCATGGGCCAGTTTGGTCTTAAATTTTCTCAAAAGAATGAAGAGGTAATAGGAGGAAATTGTGCGAGGTCAACAATATTGTGGTGGCATATTTGAAGGATTTAATATACAAAAGCCCCATCCCAACACCCCTTGGGTGTATAAAAAAGATGTAATCTAAAAGACCAAAGCAATGTTTAAAATATGGTGGTGGAGAGAGTAAAGTACATCTGAGAAAAGTGACTCATAGTGGTAGGAACAAGGAGGTCCGATAAGGCAAGCTAGTTGGCTGCCTGTGAGAAAACATCCAGCAAGCACAAGAGCAAAGTTGAGTGGTCTTCAGGATTTTACTCATCAGGGTATGACATTTACCAATAAAAAAAAATTGGATATCACATTGCAGGGAGGGAGTATAGAAGAAGTGAATGCATTCAGATATTTGGGAGATTTGTCAGAACAAGGTTAACCATAGAAATGATGAAGGAAAAAAGGTGAGTGGTGCTTTGAGGTGTCTGTGGAGACAAAATACATTATCCATGGAGGCAAAGAGGGGAAGGTATGAGAGTATAGTAGTACCAACACTCTTATATGGGTGTGAAGCAAGGGTTGTGAATGCTGCAGTGACGGGAAGCTGGAGGCAGTGAAGATGTTGTGTCTAAGGGCAATATGTGTTGTAAATATTATGCAAAGAATTTGTAGTGTGGAAATTAGGTGGTGTGGAGTTACAAAAAGAATTATTCAAAGGGCTGAAGAGGAGTTATTGAGGTGGTTTGGTCATTTAGAGAGCATGGAGAAAAATAGGTTGACTTGGAGGGTGCATAAACCTGCAATGTAGGGGAGGGTAGGGGTCATCCTAGGAAAGCGACAGGAGGGGTAAAAGAGATTTTGTGTGCAAGGAGCTTGGACATACAGCAGGCATGTGAGTGTGTTAGATAGGAGTGAATGAAGACTAATGGTTTTTGGGACCTGATGAATTGTTGGAGTGTGAGCAGGTTAATATGTGAAGGGATTCAGGAAAACCGGTTAGCCGGAGTCAAGTTCTGGAAATGGGAAGTACTACAATGCCTACACTTTAAAGGAGGGTTTGAGATACTGGCTGTTTGGAGTGACATCTAAACTGCAAAGACAGTGATTATGTGTGAATGATAGTGAAAGTGTTTCTTTTTTGGGTCACCCTGCCTCAGTGGGAGACGGCCGGCATGTTGAAAAAAAACAAAAAGTAAGCTAAACTTCAGGGTAGGATGTCTGTTGTTTACTTTAATAGCAAGATTTAGTACATTTTTACAAAACAAAAGTTTAAATTGAAAAAAAAAAACTTAGCATACATACTTAGAAATGTGTTGAGCTTCTCTGTCACTTATTTCAGCCATTAGGTTGACTACCTTCTCCTCCAAACGATGGTTACAGTCCTCTAATTGTGAAGTTTTAACATTTAAACTTGCTAAGCTTTTCTCACATGATGACAAGGTAGACTTCAATACAGAGGTTTCTTTAGTCAAGTCACTTATCTGAAATAAATAATTTTAATCAAAATTTGACAAAAAAAAAAAATTCACAGCAATAACATAAATTACATGTATGGATGGGTAAAAACTATTTAAAAATCTCTCACTCTAATTATTTTGTCATTAAAACACACGTGGTAGCATTTTCAAATTAAAGAAGAGCACAGAGTTTAGTGTGAGACGTCAGTATTCAGGAACTTGTTACATGTAACTATATATGACACTAGTATACAACATTTTTGTGGCAATTAACATGGTATCTGCAGTTAGCACTGCCACAGTATACTGAGACACCAAATGTACCAAAACTAAGATAAAGACCAATGCAATTAGATTTTGGTTGTGACCAATATTATTAATTACATTAATTTTTGCTAGAAAATAAGTAATGTACAAAAAACTTGCATGAAATATTTACACTTAACCCCCTTAGCTGTCCGAACGCAGATCTATGTTCTCTCACCCAGGGCTCCGAATACTTTGACATTTTTTTACATAATGTAAAAAAAAAAATCGAGTCAGTACTTATGGAGATGTAAGGCCGCAAAGTCGGCGCTTGTCGCTCACCTGCGGCAACATAGTCTTGCCACTTGCAGAAGTGTTGCCGATATACCTTTTTTTTATTTATATAATTTTTATGTTCTGATAATTACAATTGGTAGTAGTTCGTGTGATTTCAAAGCCAATGTTTGTTCTGACACTAATATTAGGTACTGAAAGAGTACTCAAATAGTCACAAACACACTGACAGGTGAAGATTTTCACCTTCCTGGTCACCTACTACTGTCTAGAAATATAGACAAAGTATTTAAAGGTCCCAGCAATGTTTTACTTTTTTTTTAACACGTCAGCAGTCTCCCACCGAGGCAGGGTGACCCAAAAAGAAAAAATCCCCAAAAGAAAACACTTTCACCTCACTCACACAATCACTGTCTTTGCAGAGGCACTAAGATATGACAGTTCAGAAAATCCATCCAAACCGCAAATATCTCAAACCCCTCCTTTAAAGTGCAGGCATTGTACTTCCCATTTCAGGACTCAAGTCCAACTAAATCAATTAACTGGTTTCCCTGAATCCCTTCACAAAATATTACCCTCCTCATACCCTGGGTATATATGAAACTCCTTGAAGCATCGTGTAAGATGAGTGTCACTCCACTGCTGACAGTGGGTGACACTATGATCGTGCACTGCCTTGGCTGTTTGTTTTCACCGTTACATATAAACATTCTCTCTGTGCCTCTGTATTTTCTAGCTCCATCTCTATCTCTGCTTATCTGTGTATGTGTCTGGTCACAGACCGGGCCGTGGGGGGGTTGACCCCGGAACTCTCTCCCGGTAAACCTGTCTCTGCTTGTCTCTCTGTCTGTCTGTCTGTCTGTCTGTCTCAGAACCAACAGGTATTACACATGGTGCAGATATGGAGAGTCATCACGTCTGATTCCTGAACAAGTGAAAATGCATATTACTTGCCAGTCATGCTTATTATGCCTTACATCTACAAGCACAGTATAGGACTGTGGATATTTTGGGTTATCCCAGGTAATTTACACTATGTATAATAACTATTTATGTGTATCTGTGAGATACAGACAGAGATAGAGAGAGCCAAAGTCAATCAGCCACCCGGCCTGCCAAACACACATTACACATTCCCGAATTTTCTCTTTACTTAGGGTATAGGTTATATGACATTCTGGCAGGATGACACTACCAGTAGTATAAAATTGAAAGGATGTTGCACAAATGTTGCCCTGGCTATTATCGAGGTACAATGTATTTGATATTTCCTCAACCACTTGTGCCACATCTATCTCAAAGCCACTAAACTCTGGGTCAACATTACTTTCCTCTTAAAAGGGGGGTGTTGATATGACATGGCGTCAGTGAATCCCTAGTGTTTGCCCCCGCTATTTGCTCTAGCTGGCGCTCAATTGAACTGGTGCTCCCACAAGGTATTAAGTGGTCCCAAATGTTTTTTATACCACCCCTGAGTGTTGACCCATTCCCCTTAAAGTTAAATTTTTTTAAGGGATGGCTCGGGTAAGGTATGTAGGAGAGATTATTTTCCAGTAAATGTACTTAGACAAGAATGCATGATGATATGATTGTTTAACAATTGTAGTGCAGCTATAAAAAAGTGAATGCTAGGGTGGGGGGGAGAGGTGGGGGTTTAAAATTTTGTGACAAATACAAAGGGGGAGTTGTCCATTTGCTCATGTCACTGTGGTTTTAAAAAATTTTGGACAAGTTAAAAAGCTGGTGGATAAATTTGAGAGGGTATGCAAAAAGGAAATTTGAACAAATACAGTAAATAGCAAGGTGATGGGGATGCAAAAATTTTTGGTTTAAGATTGTTCGGATGGAAAGGAAGAATGAAGTGAACATGTTCAGATTTTTGGGGATGGATTTGTAATGGACAGGTTATAAAAAACAAGGTGGCCTGTTAAGGATAGGGAAAGGGGGGAAAAGGTGGATGGTGCCTCAAGGCAAATGTGGAGACAAAAACATTATCCCTGGAGGAAAAAAGAAGAAGTATGAGAGTATAGTGGTACAAACACTTATATGGTGTGAAAAATGGGTTTGAATTTTTCAGCGGGGGGGCTGGGGTAGAGATGCGTCTAAGGGGGAAATTTAACATCAGTTGCTTCTCCTAAGGGGGGGTGACAAAAAAAAAAAAACTTGCATCTTTCTCCCTTCCATCACTGTCTTTTAAGGAGGGATATATTAAAACTGAAATTTTCTCAACCATTCTTCAGAGTGAAGGCACTGACTCCCCTCTCCGGGTTTCAATCCAGCTGGTTTCCCCGAATCCCCCCATAAATATTACTTTTTTCCCTCCCAAAAGCACAAAATCTAAAAAAATTTTCCTTCATTTTATCCCCTCCCACAGGCTTTGTGGTGAAGGGCGACCCCCCTCTTCTTCCTTCCACTACAGATTTATACACCCTGTATTCTTTTTTGTTCCATCTTAAAAATGTCTGAACCAAAAAACCCCCCCGCAGCCCTCGGGATAACTTTTTTAGTAACCCTGACCTTAAAATTTCCCCCAAGAAAAGATTATCTGCAAATAAACACCAAAAATTGTCCTAAGACATGTCCACTCCTCCAGCCTTCTCCTTTTTGCAACATTCACCACCATGCTTCACACCCATAGATCGTTAGTACCACATAAGCCTCCATTATGACTATTTTTACTGATGCCTCGGGCTTACGGGGCCCCTCTGACTATTTCATACCTAAAATGTTGTTGAGCTGATTTCCTATTTTTTTTTTTTAATATAAGCCCTACTGTAAAAACTTAAAAAAATATACCAAAATGTTATAATTGCAAAGGTGACTTTAAAAACAATATCAAAGATGGTTGATACAAACTCCCCAATTTAAGTATGCTACTCACTTAGCGTGAATTTTTAACGACGGGTCTCAGGAAACGGAACTCTGTTAAGGGGGAAAAGGTTAACTTACATTTCCCCCATTTCTAAAATTTTCTGTCCCCAAAGACTACTCATACCCAGTGTGGTGTAAAATTATGAAGAAAATTTTTTCCAAATTGGGAGGGGGGGAAAAAGGATCCAGGGGGGCTCAGAAAAGGGGGTTTTGGCTTGAGGATGGAGAAAAAAGGGGATGATTTGGAGATTATAAAGCTGTAGGGGGGAAAGGCACAGGGGGGGTCACCCTAGGAAAGGTTGGGGGGGGGAAAAGGGTAGTTTTGTAGGGGAGGGTTTTCACTTTCCAGATTTAAACACGTTTCGTTTCCCACACGGCATTTGCGGTATAGTGAGTGGAAGCAAGTGGTTTTCAGGACTACTGCTGTTGGGGTTTGAGTTGGGTAACATTAATAAAAAGTTTCCGGGAAAACCTTTTAAACCAAAACCACCCTTGTTTCCAAGTGCAAAAGGGGCTGAAATTTGATTGGGGGGTAAAAATTTGGGGGGTATCTACATTTATTATGGGGCCCCCCCCTTTTAAGACAGTGATGGTGAAAGATTTCTTTCCGGGTCACCCTACCTCAGTGGGGGGGGAAAAAAAAACCCATTCCATCTTTTGCACCTAGAAAAAATTTTTTGTTTATGCATATTTTTAAAACAAATTTTCAATTTGACAATCCCAAAACATTTGGGAAAAATTTATTTTTTTAAATTTTTTTTTTAAAAAGTGGGCCCCGTCTCCCCCCGAGGCAGGGTGCCCCAAAAAAAAAAACCCCCCAAAAAAATACTTTCACTTCTTTCCCAACACTTTCACCACACTCATACATAATAATTGCCTTTAAGGAGCCCAGATGGAAAGCTGAAATTAGCCCCCCCCCAGCTTTTATTTATCTCAGACCCCCCCCCTTTAAAGTGCGGGATTTTTTCCCCAATTTGGTTCAAGTCCAATTAAATAAATTAACTTTTTCCCCTTGAATCCCTTCCAAATGTTCCCCTGCTCACCTCCAACAGACGTTATGCCCCAAAAACCATTCGTCTCCATTCACTCCTACCCTAAAAACCCCCACACATGCTTGTTTGGAAGTCCAACCCCCCAACCTTTCCTTTTACCCCTTCCCCCCAAACCCTTTTTCACGCCCCCACCCCCCTTCCCCCCCCGTTTTACATTTCCCCAGTTTTTCACTTTGATCCTTTTTTTAAAGGACCAAACCACCTCAACAACCCCTCTTCAGCCCTCTGACAAATATTTTTGTAACTCCACCCTTCTCCTAATTTCCACTTTCCCAATTTTTTTCTTTTAAATTTTACCCCCAAAATTCCCCTTTAAAGACAGGACATCTCCACGGCCTCCACCCTCCCCCTGTACATTTGAAACCCCTTGTTTTCCCCCCCATATAAGGGGCCAGGGCCCACTATACTTTTCTTTCCCCTTCTTCCATGGATTTTTTTTTTCCCCACAGAAATTTCAAGACCACATTTTTTCCTTCATCAATTTAGGGTTTAAATTTTTCATCCTTCAAAAAAACCCACCCCTGAAAATCAACCCCCAAAAATTTTCTAAAAATTTTACTTTTTCCCAAAATCCATCTCTCCAATGTGATATCCAATTTTTTTTTTTTTAAAATATTTGATCCCTCATCCCCTTTCTTTATCTATGCCCTTTTTTTTTTAAATTTTATACCTCCCCCAAACTGTCCACAAACCCTTTTGCAACTTTTTTTTGAACCCCCCATAAGCACAGTATCATCACAAAAAAACTGTTTTTTCCCCATTTTGCATTTAATTCTTAATTTAACCCCCCCAACTCCCCCTAGCATTTACTTTTTTTAAAACCCCCATCTATAAATATATTAAACAACCATGGTAATTTTAAACATCCCTGTTAAGACCTATTTTTAAAGGGGGAAAATCTCCCTTCCCCCACCCCCCCCAAACCCTGAGCCTCCCCAATCCCCCTTAAAAATTTTTACACCCCTTCGGGCCCCCACCTATTCCTTTAACTTGCAACTTTTGGGCCACATTGCCCCCCAACCCCATATCTTTCCCTTTTTCCCTAAAATCCATAAATGCAAAAAAAACTTTCATTTTATCAAAATACTGTTCACATATATGCTTCACTGTAAACATTTTTGATCTCAAATTTAATTTCTAAAGCCCCCTTTGCCATCTCCAATCCTACTCTCTGCTTACCTCTAATTTTTTAAATTAATAACCCCCAACTTTACCTGGTAAAATTAGTAAACTTTTTCCCCTTTAAAATTTTTTAATTTTTACCCCCTTCCCCTTTATATAGGGGAACTATACATGCTCTCTGCCAATCCCTAGGTACCTTTCCCCCTTTTAACCCTTTTTTTAAAAAAAAAAATAAACCCCCAGCACTATATCCCCCCCGCTTTTTCTTTTTGTCATGGGTCCCCGTCAGTTCCCGCTGCCACCCCCTTTCATTCATTTTGCCTCAGACCCCCCCCACCTCATCCCCTTCTTTTAAAAGATGTTGGCCCCCCCTTGCCAGTGGTGGGAAATTACCGCCTTTTTTCACCATTTAAAAGTTCCTCAAAATTTCCCATCTACCCAATACCTCCAGCTCCCCATCCCACTAACCCCCACTTGTTTTTAACCCACAAAACCATTTGTTCCTAGGGTTTCTTAATTTTTATTAAAAACCCAAATTTTTTTTTGTTTTAAAAAATTTTTGCAGAGCCCCCCCTTCTTTTATCCGCTTTTTCTTTGCACCCCCTCCCTTTATTTTTTTTACTCTCCATCTCTCTTTCATTAAAACCTTTTGTTTTTTTAAAAAACCCCTCATAAGCTACCTTTTTTCTTTTTTCCCCACCCTTTTCTTCTTCATTCCCCCCCCCCTCTTTCCCCCTGCACCCACCCTCCTATAGCCCAAACTTCTGCCCCACATTCTAATACCCCCCCCGCCCTTTAAAAACTACCCAAAAAATCCCCCTTCAACCCCCCCTACTCATACTTGCACTATCCCCCCTTTCTGCCAATAGTTGCTTATATCTCACCCTAACTTTCCTCCTTTTTTTAATTTTTTCCCTCTCTTACTTTTTTCCTTTTTTTTTATCCCCTCTACCTTTTTAAACGAGCTAAAACCAAATAATTTATCTATTTTATCTGTTGCCCCCTATAAACATGTACATCCCTAAACCTACCCATCCCAACCTTTTTTTTCCACCAATACATAAACCAAAAACTATTTTTCCCACGTGTTTTACCATACCTTTTTTATTTATTTATTTTTTTTCATAAAAAATGTTTTTTTCCCAAAACCCCTTTCTAACATAGTCAATTAAAGGGTTCCCCCCTTAAACCCTGGAAACCCCCAAAATTTTCCACACTCCCTCCCCCAACATTTTTACCCCCTTTTTCAAAGATCCCCAACCACAAACCTTCACTTGAAAAACTCCCCCCACACTCACTCAAATTTCCCAAAACCCTCTCTCCTCAATTTTCTCTTTCAGGTTGGCAAAAAACATTTAAAACCCACTTTTTTAAAATAACCTTTATTTTTCCCCACATAACCTTTTAATTTTCGTTTTTTTTTTTTACCTGCCATAATAATTTTTCAAATTTTTGCCCCTTCTTTAGCTCAATTTTTTGAAACCCCTGACCTAATCCCATTTATTTTTCACTGAAACTCTCCTACCCCTTCAGGGCTCAATTTTAAAAAGGGAATCCCTTTTTTTAAAATTCAAAAACATGGGAAACATCCAAGACATTAAACATCCCACTTTGAGGTTTTTTTTTTTTTTAGTAATTAAGGAAAAAGGGGTTTCTACCCCTTTTTCCCGGAAAAAATTTGTTGACTTTTTCAAAACGATGGCTTGGGGGAAAATTTTTTCCCTTTCCCCATGGATATGAAAGGGAAAAGGAAAAAATTTTAAGAACAAGAAAATAAAAAAGATAAAAACAAAAAAAACTGATAGTGTACATAAACGTGTAAAAGTTTCGTAGTGTGACCTAAGTGGAAATAGAAGGTTCTAAATCTTTCATGTTTTTTGAAAGGAAAAAAACAACCAACCCTACCATCATTAAAAAAAGTTTCAGGTTTTGTTTCAAGTCACCTGGCAGGATGGAAAAATTTTGGGGGGTTGCTTCCCCCAACCCACTACCTTATAGAATTATTTTTTATATTCATTTTTTTTACAAAGGCAACCCCCCTTTGTTGTGAATCTTTTAAGAATTAAAATTAACTTTTATTTCTTCTAGATAAATCTGCCACAAGAAAGAAAATAAAAATTCTTTGCTAAGTAACTAACCCCCTTTCCCTTCACTTTAACCTTCTTCAACTTTCATTTGGGTTTAAAAATTTTTTCCCCCTTTTCTTGTAAAAAGGCCCATTAGCCTTTTGACTTATCTGAAAGGTAAAGGGCCCTCTATATAATTTCAGCATGTTAATTAAAAGAAGAAAAATGGTTTGGGATTTCCCTGTGCTATATACCACAGATTCACTGGGGAAAAAAGAGAGGGAACCCTTTTCAGCCTCTTGGGCCCACTTGGGCCATTTGCCACTAACAAAAGAAGAGAAGGGGGGGCAATAGAGGGAAGAAAAACAACAAGGGAAAAATAAAGGGAAGGGGGGAAAAGGTTTGTGGAAAAAGAGGGGAAACAGTCAAAACTAAGAAAAAGGGGCACTGCAAGGAGCTAGCGGTCCACAGAGGGTAGGGGCAAAAAACACAGAGGGGGTAAAAAAAATGGGCAAATACAAAGGGGAAAAAAAAAGAAAACCCAGAGGAGGAAAAAGGAAAGGGGGAAAAGGGGGGGAAAGGGGAAAAAAAATCAGGTTATTCAAGGGGGTTCTGAAGTTTGGAGAAACAATTAAAAGGGGAAAAGGGAAAACATCTACAGAGACAAATTTTGAAAAAAAAGGGGGCCTTTTTAATCGGGGGGAAGAGTCCATAGATAGTGATGGAAGGGAATGCATGTGCTAGTAGTGGTACGCTCGTTGAGGTGGGGTAAGTATCTAGCTCCAGCTGTACCCCTCCCTTCTTCCACCCGGAGAGGTGACATGGTAGACTCCGGCCAAAGGGTTATCACTGACTGACCACCCCCGTCTCCACTAAGTTTTCACCGCCACTTCTATCTTATTTATGTTACGAGATTCACTCGTTAGTTTATTGTGAGCTTCACTCTTCCTTTGGAGTACTTAATGTGGCTCTGCCCTTGCCTAGTATTGACTAACATAAATTTGTCTAAATTTCTTTTAAAGGCCTTATGCCTATTATAAGAATGTAGAGAAAGAAGGGTAATTTTATTTTTCTCCATTTTATAGCCGTCAGTACCAGCTTCATCGGGCCCAAAGAAGGGAGATTGAAGGAACCGTCTCACAAGAGTTTTTGGAGAGTGAATTATCAACTTTTATACTGCCCACATCTGCAGTAACATTATCGACAACCACAACCACCTGAGTCACCAAGAACCCACCCGAGCCCCCTGATCTTGGACAACACACGAGTTAGAAAACTCGTGTCACATCCATCAAACAAGTGATTGTTGCCCCGTCATCGATTAAGTGAATACCAGCAAGGAGTTCAGAAAAGTGTACCATCTGAGGTGTCAAGAACATCGACACGTCCCATCCATCTGTACAAATTAGCTGTTGCAATGTAGTCTTATTTATCTATTTTTATTTTTCATTTGTATTCACGATAGGTTTGTTTGCCATTAATGTTAAAGTTTTTATTATTTCATAAATCTTTCTATTCAATAAAGTGCTTATTTTTTATGTTATTTTGTCTTTTCTATTCTTTGTAATTTTCCTAAAGAGGAACGAGCCTTGGTTCATCTTGGGGTGCAAGACTGAACCGAAGTCGGATATACTTCACAAATCTTTAATACTAAGTTACACTTTTATGAAAAATAATGAAGGAACACTCAAGTCATGTTTGTAGACCTGCTGTTTCTAAAAAACCTAACATTACACAACGAATGTGGTGTGGGCATTTCCTCAAAAAAAATGTACCATAAAATCCCTCTCTACACAGCTTTTCTTCAGCATCCACCTCTTCATTACCCAGGACCATGAAATGTCACAGGCATCAACACATCTCGGGTGTGCTGAGTGCAGAAAAGATTAACCACCCTGGTATTTTCTGACTGCAAGATGGACAAGCACACATCAGGCCTGGACCAACAAGTACTGGAAGTCGAGTTAATTAACTGAACTGAAACCCACAGATGCTAACAATTAAGACAAGTAACAAAGATGACATGGAGTTTCAAGATTTTAGTTAACAGGGCAGAATACAAGTCCTCATCAGAGATCATATGATAACCCCACCCTGGCTCTTTGTCCTGTCATTATTCTTCTCATGAAATGAATCATTCTCCAGAAAGTTACCCAAGATCACTGGAGCAAAGCATTTAGTTCCCATCTACTTTCCTCTACTGCCTACACAGAGGTACATAGATTTGGCAGGGAAGGAAGGGGGAACAGTCCCCTCAAGAAGGGCTGAGAGAAAGAAATGGGGAGGTAAAGAAAGTTTGGAAAGAGGGCTTGAACATACAGAGACACTAGTGCAAGTACATTAGCAGAGTGGAGACAAGTGGGTGTTTACAGTGCTGAAGGAATGATGGGATTTGAGGAAACAAACCCAGTTAGCCAGATTAAAGTTCTGGATATGGGAAGTACAGTGAAGTGGATGCAAGATATATCAATCGGGACGGTCATCCAAATTATGATGTCAGTGATTGAGTGAATAACAGTAAATTCCTTTTCCTATTTTGGGTTACAACCTAGGTCAAAGACTGATGGAGTAAAAAAAAAATCAAACCTGTTTATCAATGCTCCTGCAATTTTTAAAATCTTTAAACCAACCTCAAGAGCTGTATAAGATATGTACACTGAGATCTAAGGGTGTAAATTTCGTAGGTGGGTTTAAGACTGCATATCTCAGTCATTAAACACAAGCTCGTTCTAAAGGTAACTTTAAAAGTTGTTCCCAAATGGCCCATAGATCACTGACTACTTTATGCCCAATTCTAGTCTCGGCCTCCAAACTATAAACAAAATCTTGCAAGAATAAGGATTAAGGAACACAGGAAAGTAAGGTTAACATTAAATATAAGAAGTTTTACAAAAAATACCAGTCCTGAGTGTTCAAGAGAAAGTAAAACACACTGAGTGCAAATCACTTTAGCAGGTTCCAGGCAAAAATAATCTGCCCTAAAACATGTAAAAATTCCCAGATTGCACAAAGTCATACAGTAGGACCCCTGTATTCGCAGGGATATTCCAAGACCTTCCGTGGGTAGTACTTGAATCCTTATGTATATGTCTTTCATTTGCATATACCTATAATAAAGTTTAATTGATAAATTATGCAATAAGTGGAGAATTGTCCCTTTTCACTGATAAGAAGCACTTCACAGCTTCTCTCTTTGAGGAACAGTCACCATCACTACTTTTGCCCCTTTGAGGCCATTATTAGCAAAATTAAGGGTTATTTTGAGCCACGGTAAACTGAGGAAAACTGAAACCACAGATACGGACCAGCGGATATGGGGGTCCTACTGTAAAAAACATCAAATGTTAATGTAAAGGCTTCTTGAGAAAATACAAGCTTTTTTTTTTTATATGAAGAGGCCATGTTATAGAAACTTTTAAAGTAACTTATAATAGGGTATTTTAAAACTACTATATTACATATAGTGTTGGGAAAAGGAAGGTTTCTAATGGATCAAAATGAAGGAATTACTGAAAGTGTATGGATGTGGAGCATAACTGTCAACATGTTAAAAAAGCCACTTCTCTTGGAAATTTAAAAAAACAAACGAGGGAATCTTTTCCTAAAGGTAATTACACCAAAAAGCAAAATTAGATTTAAAAATCACAGGATTACACATGCATTAATTCCATTGTTCGAGTCAATCAAATTCTCAGCTATTTCGCTAGCATGCCCTTCCAATCTATCAATCGATCACAAGAACCCGCCCCTTCAACTACCAAATAAAGTGATCAAACTTCAGCAATTTGGCTAATTTCACAAAAATTAAAAAATGCAATTTAAGAATACATGTCATAATAAACAATATAGCATTCTAGCGCAAAACATTTCCCTCTTTCATTAGTAACGCCCCAGCCTCTTTATATTTTATCCATTTTGAATTTTTGTTCACACAAAACAGATCGCTCTTTCTCAGATAATAAAATATACCATAAAAATTGTTCATGCTTACAGCATCCCAATAATTAACGACCTAATGAAAAACCCCTAAAACGGGGAATAGTTGTACCAATACCCTTATATGGGTGTGAAGCATGGGCTCTAAATGCTGCAGCGAGGAGGCAGCTGGAGGCAGTGGGGATGTTGTGTCTAAGGGCAATGTGTGGTGTAAATATTACGCAGAGAATTCCAATGGAAATTAGGAGTGGGTTTCAGTCAGAGGGCTGAAGAGGGCTGTTGAGGTGGTTTGGCATTTTGAGAGAATGGAACAAAGTAGAATGACTTGAAGAGCGTATAAATCTATTGAGGAAGGAAGCAGGTCATCCCTGAAAAAGGGTTTGGGGGGAGAGGGAAAAGAAAGTTATGTGGATGAGGGGCTTGGATTCCAGCAAGCAGTGGCTGTTAGATAGGAGTGAATGGAGACGAATGGTTTTGGGACCTGACGAGCTGTTGGATGTGAGCAGGGTAACATTTTGGGAAAGGGGTTCAGGGAAAAAGGGTTTGCCAGATTGAGTCCTGGAAATGGGGAAATACAATGCCCGAACTTTAAAGAAGAGGTTTTGGATATTGGCAGTTTGAGGGGCTTCAAAATGTCATATCTAGCGCCCTGCAAAGACAAATT
>WNWK01032519.1:0-21839 GCA_009830355.1 Cherax destructor
TTCAACCTGAAAGATAGAGAAATGCCTTATGAATGCAACATACAGGGTTATACACTATTCTACACTGATAGGGTCAAGAGGAAGGGTGGTGGAGTGGCGATGTATGTCAGAGATAATTTAAATTGTTGTGTTAGACATGATATAAGATTAGAAACATCGGACACAGAATCTGTTTGGGTATAGTTTCTCGAGGGTGTGAAAAATTAAATTTGGATGTGATTTATAGGCCCTAAACCTTGATAGGGAGTGCAGTAAGCTGCTATAGGACGAAATTCATAAGGCGTCTAGATATGAAAATGTTGTTTAATGGGAGATTTTAACTTTAGACAAATTGATTGGAACATTGTCACAGGAAATCTTGAGTCCAGTGACTTTCTTGATACGGTTCAGGATTGCTTTTTAAAACAGTTTGTGACAGAATCAACTAGAGGAAACAATCTTTTTGACTTGGTTCTTGCCAACAAAGAATCACTAATTAATAATCTTGAGGTTAATGATGAGCTTGGGGAAAGCGATCACAAATCACTTAGTTTCAATATATTATGGAATTAGAGAGTAAACTGCAATCAAGTCTTTGTCCCATTCTTCTGCTTGGTCGATTTCATGGGACTGAGAAATAACCTGGGTGGGCTAATCTGGATGACCTGACTATAGGTCAGGTAGGTGGTGTTGGTTGCCAATATGACGTTTTGAGAGCATAGTTCTAGCTGCCCAGACAACTTTTGTTCCGATTAGGAAATTAGATCTAACAAAATGATCCCAAATGAATGAACAATATATTAAAACATCTCATTGGTCAAAAGACAGGCATATTTAGGCGTATCAAAAGAAGGGATGGGCAGTTAAGAAATCAATATTTTCAATTAAAGAGAGAAATAAAAAAAAGGAATAAGAAAAGCAAAAAGGGATTATGAGGCAAAGGTCACAAGGGATTCGAAGACTAAACCAAAGAATTCTTTCAGGTATACTGAAGTAAAATTAGGGGCAAGATAGGCCAACTCAAAAGTTACTCGGGTCACCTCACCGACAGTGATAAGGAAATGTGTAGAATTTTACCAATTACTTCCTCTCAATTTTACACAGGAAGATACTAGCGATATTCAATAAATAATAAAATATGTTGAACAGGACGATAATAAACTATGCACGCTTAGGGTCACAAGTGACATGGTCCTTGGACAAATAAATAAATTAAAACCTAACATAAAAACCACAGCCCCACACTTGCTAAACGCCTCAGGTAAATTGTCACACAATAACTCCAGGTAATTATACTCATTCATATACTGGTTTTGGGGAAGCACAGTGAGTTCACCAACACTCTGATCACTGAAACACCCCCAAACCATGAACGAGTCTGGGTGTTTGGTGGTCCCACAGGTGTAGCGCGGGTCTAGCGGGTCAGTCTGGGTGTTTGGTGGTCCCACAGGTGTAGCGCGGGTCTAGCGGGTCACTACCTCTGGACCGGAACACGTCCCCCACGGTTACAGGTGACGGTGAAGGTTGATTCATCACTCCAAAGTACGTCAGACCACTGGTGAGGATTCCAGTGAAGATATTTCTTCGCATAATCCAGCCTACGTTTCTTCTGTGGCTTGGAGAGGATTGGTTTCTTAACCTGGCGGTGACTACTGTAGCCCAGTTCTAACACACATCTCTTATCAAACAGACACCTCTGAGAGAAGATGTGGGTTCCATTCTTTCAATTCTCTAGCAGTTATGTTAGGTGTACTCTCTAACTGCTTCTTTAACATATCTAAGGTAAGAACGGAAGTCTTCTTCAACGGGCCAGGCCTATGTTTGGCAGACGATAATTCGACACCGCCACCAGCCTTGAAACGCCGCTGCACCCGGTTCCTCACTGAAAGCTCACACACACCAACATTCTCCACTATTTCTTTCGTCTGCTGCCCAGCTTTGTGAAGCCCTATGATTTGAACTATAGTATCAGGTGGTAAAGACTTCCTTTACCATAATCAAACATGTATAGCCCCAAAAGCAAAGGGAGCACCGGACAAAGATGGGGCTGATAAGAGACAAGGTGCAACACCTTCACTCACCACGGCAGCCACGTGAGCAATGAGAAGTAACTGTGGAGTGTTGCTGCAGGCTGCGGCGAAAGCAAAGGGATGCTACCCGGCATAATGCACCCATCCACATTCCTAAAGCAGCTCGCCCATATGCAGCAGGGAAATTCACAGACCTTCTTAAGCAGGTGAATGGAGGCTCCACCAATTTAGAAGCCGAGGCACCATTAAAGCATGGCGCAACCTGCTCCTGTTTGGCAATATTTGTCTTGCAGTTCCTGAAAGACGAGGCAAACTGCTAACCACTTCAGTCATCAAGGCGGTGCGCAACTACCCAAGAGCAGATAATTGTGTCCCTCTGCCCCACCATCGCAGGAATCACAGAGGTAGACCCAAGAAAAACTCCACTGAAAACGAGAAAATTTGCGCACAGGTTAGCAAAAAATCGAAGAAGGTAACACAGTGGGAGCAATCAGAATAATTACAAGTGACGACACTGTAGCTCCCAAAGATGAGACCACAGCTCAAGCACTAAGAGACAAGCATCCGACAAGGGACACCATAGCTATCAACAACAACCCTGAAGGAGACCCCATCACTGAACAATTAATTTTGCCAGAATCAGAAGTATATAAGGCGATAGTGTCATTTCCAGCAGGATCTGCAGGAGGTTACACTGGAATTCGACCACAACACCTCAAAGAGATGGTAAATCCAGTACTCGGAGCATCTGCATCAATTCTCCTCACCGAATTAACAACTTTTGTCAACAACTGCCTGGCTGGGCGAATCCCAGATGAAATTAAACCTTTCTTTTTTGGAGCCTCATTATGCGCTTTGAAGAAGAAGGATGGGGGAATCAGACCCATTGCTGTTGGTAACACCCTTCGCCGCCTAGTTGCCAAAGCAGTAGTAAGAAACATTCGCCTAGAAGCTGCCAGTTTACTCCAGCCACACCAACTGGGCTTTGGGGTCTCTCAAGGCAGTGAAGCCGCAGCTCATGCGGCAAGGGCCTACATCAGGGACCTATCAGAAGACAAGGCCGTAGTCAAACTTGACTTTAGAAATGCCTTTAATATGGTGAAGAGAGATGTGGTCTTGCCAGCCGTTCGAGATCGGTTCCCCAGTCTCTTTCCCTTCATTTCAGCTGGCTACAGCAAACCCTCAACTCTTTTGTTTGGGGAACATGAAATTCCCTCATCTGAGGGTGTTCAGCAGGGTGATCCACTCGCTCCACTTCTCTTCTGGTTGGCAGTAAGAGAACTAACTTCCAGCCTATGCAGCGAGCTCAACATCTGGTACCTGGATGATGGCACTCTGGCAGGTACTGGGGAGTCCTTGTTAGAGGACCTACAACTGGTGAAGACACAGGGAGAAGCATTAGGACTCATCCTTAATCCCTCAAAGTGTGAAATTATCACAACAAATCAGGAAATAATCAATGCGGTGCAAACAATCCTCCCAGAAGTCACTACTATCACTCCATCCAACAGTACCATCCTGGGAGCACCGCTGGGTCACCACGCCATCGACACTGTCCTCAAGGACAAAGTGAATGACCTGAAAAGAATGGAGGAGAGAATAAGTGATCTTGATGCCCATGATGCCCTATATCTCCTCACAAGGTGTCTTACTATGCCAAGACTCACTTACTTCTTGAGGTGCGCACCCTCTTTGACAACCCAACACTTGACAGTATGACGCACACCTGAGATCAACCTTCAAGAAGGCACTGAATCTGTCACTAGAGGATCAGCAATGGGAGCAGGCAACCCTCCCAGTGCGACTGGGAGGTATAGGGGTGCGCAAAGCAAGGCAGGTAGCGTTACCTGCATTTCTGCCATCGTGTTTGGCCTCCTGTGGATTAGTCAAGAGGATTGTCCCTGAACGTTTGAGAGGTGTGGTGGGAGCCCAAGACCCCAAGTTCATTGAAGCAGCAGTGCAGTGGGACATCCTGGCAGACTCCTCCAGTAAACCAGCTCCTCCCAAAGAGCACAAACAGTCCCACTGGGACAAACCGATCATGGAAAAAATTTCCAACACAATGCTCACCAACGCTTCAGGAAAGGACAAAGCTCGTCTCCTAGCGGTGAAGGCACCACACTCAGGAGATTTCCTTCTAGCTGTTCCCAATTCCTCTCTGGGCACTCGACTCGACCCACAGGCCATTCGGATTGGTGTTGCTCTTCGCCTAGCCGCCCCCATACTCACCGAACATAGGTGTATTTGCGGCAGAGCGACGGCTGATCAATTCGGACTTCATGGTCTAGTGTGTCACACATCAGAAGGGAAGTATGCTAGACATGAGGAGGTTAATGACATCATAAAGAGAAGGCTCACCACAGCCCGTTGCCCAGCTCAACGGGAACCCCAAGTGCAGAGGTCTGATGGAAGTCAAAAGCGTCCTGATGGAACCACCATGGTACCCTGGAAGGATGGTAAGCAGATTGCTTGGGACTACACCTGTGCTGCCACATTGGCAGACACCTACCTGTCACACTCCTTAGCCGAAGGGGGTGGAGCTGCCAGCCACAGGGAGACCCAGAAGACCCGCAAATATGAAGACCTTCCCTCTTGCTATAACTTCATCCCAATAGGGTCGGAGACCCATGGAGCATGGGGCAAGTGTGCTCTAAAGTTTCTCAAGGAGCTGGGTGGAAAACTCATCATAGAAACCAAGGACCACAGGGCGACCAACTTCCTCTTTCGAGACTCAGTGTTGCGATCCAGAGGGGAAATGCCTGCAGTATTCTGGGCACGCGGCCCACTGCCGGGAAGTTGGACGAAGTATTTGACATGTAGCTCTGAGTTGTTATCTATGTTGTTTTACTCCCCATTGTATCTTGTCTTGAAATAAAGTTTGTAAAAAAAAAAAAAAGATGGGGTGGTAGGGGAAGTGGAATATTCAAATGGCTTCAGAAAGAAATCTAATATTCTTCCTTGAAGTCTTTTTATCCACTTCTCCATATATACATATATAAATATAATCACGAAACAAGTGGTTTTCAATCATTTACAAAACTGCGGCAGGCCAGAATTCGACCGTACGACACATTGGTGACACGTTGCCTGGTGGCTAAAGCTCTTGCTTCCACACAGCGAGGGTCTGGGTTCGATTCCCAGCGAGGGTAGAAACATTAGGCGTGTTTCTCTACACCGGTTGTCTATGTTCACACATCAGTAAAATTGGTACCTGGGTGTTAGTCGACTGGTGTGGGTCGCATCCTGGAACAAAATCTTACCTAATTTGCTCGAAATGCTATACATGGTGAGCTCACCATGAGGCGGGCCAAAGCAACATGGGTTCGAGTTCTTGGCTAGCCGCAGGGTTGTTATTGATCAATACCACTCGTTCGTGTTTACAATAATATAAAATACTGCTCGTTGGACAAGTAAACCAAACGTTTTACCTATTCTGCACGACATATATATCATTAACAACCACTTAGGGAGTTGAATGATAGCTCTAGGCCTTTCGTGTTGCAATCAATGTCATCAGTAGCTTGCAATGTTGCAGAATAAATGTGGACGTCCATGTAAATACAATCAGAGGGGGGCGTCTTTGCTGGAGTAATCGTATTTGCTCGGTCCTCTTCCTCTTTTCTGCAACATTGTAAGCTCCTGAGGATGTGTTGATTGTAACACGAAAGGCTTAGAGCTATCATTCAATATATATATTTTAACACATCGACCATTTCCCAACAACACAGGGTGACCTTAAAAAGAAGAAACGTTTTTATCTGTCTTGCCAGAGGCACATGTACACTACAATTAAAACCTGCAACATCAACACCCTTCCTTCAGAGCGCAGACACTGTACTTCCCACGTCCATGTTACTTTGCTCACACTTCAGCAGCATTAATAATTTGTTAGAGTGAGCTGTGATGTTTCAGTTCACCTGACCTCTGGTGCAGCAGGTGGTGCTGCACTTGTTACACAGATGCATAATTGAACTCATGAACTGACTAAGCTGTACACCTTCAGGGAGGGTCTTGGACCTTCTGTTAGCAGTTTGAGAACAAAAATATGAAAAAAAAAACTTCAACTGAAGATTGACACCAGTCAGTCCATCTATCATCATTCCGTCATGCAGGAGGAGCCACATGTCTATGGAGCATCCAACAAAATAAGTAGACAACTGGATGTCAATACCGCCCACCTCTGGCTGGGTTATAAGTATCTTTCGCAGGATCACTATCACAATATGTAGACCAAACTAAATGTAAACTATGCCTGATGGACTATTGTCACACCCTGCGTCATTATGTACTGGAGTGCGATCAAATTAATGAATTCAGAGACAACTCACTCAGAAATGTTCATGATATGTCAAAGTATTTTATCCCCATGGTATATTAAAAACCAGTGTGGAAAAATACAATGAATGACTTTGCTCATTGTAAATAAAGCATTACCACTTTGTGTGTGAGTTTGTGTAATCACCTAGTTGAGGTAGCAGGGGTCGATTCACAGCTCCTGGCCCCGCCTCTACAATGTTCACTACTAAGTCACTCTTCCTGCTCCATTAGCTTTATCATATCTCTTCCACTACATCAATTCCCAGACTATTCCACTTCCTGACAACTCTGTGACTGAAGAAATACGTCCTAACATCCCTGTGATTCATCTGAGTATTCATCTTCCAAATGTGACCCCTTGTTGCTGTGTCTCATCTCTGGAACATCCTGTCTCTGTCCACCTTGTCAATTCCTCTAAGTATTTTATATGTCTTTATCATATCCCCCCATCTCTTTTGTCGTCCAGTATCGTCAGGTCGATTTCCATTAACCTCTCCTCGTAGGACATGCCTCTTAGCTCCAGGACAAGTCTTATTCCAAATCTTTTCACTTTCTCTAATTTCCTTACGTGCTTGGCTAGGTGTGGGTTCCAAACTGGAGCTGCATACTCCAATGTAAGCCTAGCGTACACGGTGTACAGGGCCCTGAACGATTCTTTATTGAGTGAGGTTTGTAGTCTCTGGTCCCCTAGACTGTACTCCGTCTGTGGTTTTGTTTGCCCTTCCTCAATCTTCATGACTTTGTGCTTGGTGGGGTTAAACTCCAGGAGTCAGTTTCTGGACCAGGCCTGCAGCCTGTCCAGATCCCTTGAAGTTTTGCTGGTCCTCGTCCGATTCAATTCATCTCTTCAACTTCACTTCATCTACAAACAGGTACACTTCTGAGTCTATTCCTTCAGTCATGTCGTTCACATATATCAGAAGCAGCACCGGTCCTAGGACTGACTACTGTGGAACCCCGTTCGTCACAGTCGCCCACTCTGACACCTCGTCACGTACCATGACTCGCTGATGTCTACGCAACAGGTATTCCCTGATCCATTGGAGTGCATTCCATGTTATCCCTGTCTGGTCCTCTAGCTTTTGCACTATTTGTTTGTGTGGAACTATGTCAAATGCCTTCTTACAGTCCAAGAAAACGCAGTCTACCCTCCTCTCTGTCTCCCATGCCATACTGCTGTCACCATGTCATAGAACTCCAGTAGGTTTGTGACACAAGATTTCCCGTCCCTGATACCGTGCTGGTTGTCGTTGATAAGCTCATTCCTTTCTAGGTGTTCCACCACTCTTCTCCTGATAATCTTCTCCATAACTTTGCATACTGTACATGTCAGTGACACTGGTCTGTAGTTCAATGCTGCATGTCTGTCTCCGTGTTTAAAAATTGGGAATACATTTGCTCACTCACTCAGGACCCATTGAGTGATGTTATTCGGCCCCATCGCTTTTGAAGTGTGTAGTTCTCTTAGCAGCCTCTTCACCTCCTCCTCAGATGTATGTATTGTGTCCAACACTTGATGGTGTACCCCCACCATTTTGTCTTTCTGAAGCCCTTTCCGTCTCCACTGTGAATACCTCTTTTAAATCTCATGTTAAGCTCCTCAGATACTTCTCGGTCGTTTCTTGTGATCTCTCCTCCTTTCTTCCTCAGCCTGATTCCCTGGTCCTTGACTGTTGTTTTCCTTCCGATGTGGCTGTACAACAGCTTCTGGTCAGAATTGGCTTTATATTCTATATCATTTCTTATCTGTGCATATACGTTTCTGACTCTTGGACTAATCTCCTTACTTTCTTGGGTCCTTTTTCTTCTATACTTTTTCCATTTTATATTGCACTTGTAGGTGAACCAAGGGCTCGTTCTGGTCTTCCCATTATTTCTGTTGCCCTTAGGTACGAAGCTCTCCTCTGCTTCCTTGCATTTCGTTGTTACGTATTCCATTATTTCATTTCCTGATTTTCACACCAGTTATGTTTCCCACTGAACCTCATGCAGGAAACTCCTCATACCTGTCTAGTCCCCTCTTTTGTAGTTTAACTTCTCCCATCTTACACTTCCTGCTTCCCTCTCCATTTGTAACTACACAATGTACTCGAAGCTCCGAGAGACCTTTCATATGGGATGTCCTCAATGTCTGTACTACTCTAGGTGAATACAAGGTCCAGTTTTGCTAGTTCGTCCTCTCCTCTCTCTCTCTCTCTCTCTCTCTCTCTCTCTCTCTCTCTCTCTCTCTCTCTCTCTCTCTCTCTCTCTCTCTCTCTCTCTCTTTCTCTCTCCCTCTCTCTCTCTCTGGTAGCATCCTTAATGTGTTGATGCTGGAGGTTTTCCAGTACCACCTCCATCATCTTAGCTCTCCACGTGTATGGTCCCTCATGAGGCTCCAGGCTTTCCCAGCCAATTTCCTTTTAATTCAAGTCACCCACAACTAGTGCCTTTGCCGTGCCCATGTGGGCCCTTTTGGCCACCTCAGCTAGAGTATCACCCATTGCACTGTTGCTCTCATCATATCCTTGTCTTTCTGCTAATCTGTAGTAGGTTATACATCTCTGCGATCACATCCATTGGACCCCCAGTCTGAAATGTTCCTACTATGTAGTCCCTTGCTTTCATTCCTTCTCCTCCTTCCAACTCTTTAAAGCGCCACTGGTTTTTGATGAGAAGGGCAACTCCCCACCCCCTCTGTTCCCTCTATCTTTCCTAATGATCTGATATCTAGTCAGAAAGATGGCATCTGTTATCATTCTTGTGAGTTCGGTTTCCCTGAGTGCTATGATGTCTGGTGATGCCTATGAGATTCTTTTGTTCCACTCCTCACACTTACTCATTAATCCATCTGCGTTGGTGCACCATACTTTTAGCTTCTTGTTCAACACTGTATATTAGGGGGTTTGTGGGGGTTGGGGGATTTGCAGATATTCAGGGTGTTAAGGGAGTCTACTCAGTAACGTGGGGGTGATTTGTTTTGGGATAGTTTGCTTGGTTGCTGGGTTCGGTGAGTAGTTCTGTGGGTAGTTGTTTTCTGCTCCTCCCGACTCTTATTGACCCCTCCTGACTCTAGTCTCGTCTCTCTTTCTTGCCCCATTCGTCTTTATATCTTTTCTCACAGTTTCTATTCTGTTCTCATTCTGTCATGATATAAGTACACTCTCTTATTTTGTTGTTTCCTTTATCCATGGTTTCTGCTGCAGGATGCTGTTCCACTCCGTTTCTGTCTTGAAAATCAATTTCACTGACCGATTCCTCCCACTCGAGTCTCCCCCATTTGAAAATTTATCAGCTCTATCATGTCCTCCTCTCCTGTTTGTTTGATGATACTGTGAATCTCCTTTTTATCTTCCAGTCATCTTTCTTCATATGTCCTCTTTTTGATCTGATGCCCATTAATATAAACTGATCTCTTCCTCTTCTCTTATCATTGCTTTTTCCTCCGCATCTCTAAACCCTATTTAAGTATAGCCATTGCTGCTTCCCGTATCATTTCCTTGATATCCTGGTGGACAGGTCTCGCCTCTGCAGGGGTCTACCTCCTTTCCTACCTACACCTCCCCTGACTGCTGTCCCTGTGCCCACCAGCATGCCAGTTTCATTCCTTGGCATATCATGTTGGCCTGATAGGGCCTCAACACGACTGTGTGTTACTTAGTTACCATTTTGTCTTAGGCACATGTCGATTAGACACTAGGCTTGTTGTATGTGTGTGTGTGTGTCTACTTACCTAGTTGCACTCACCTAGTTGTGGTTGTAGGGTTAGAGTCAAAGCTCCTGGCTCCGCCTCTTCGCTGGTCGCTATTAAGTCACTCTTTCTGCTCCATGAGCTTTATCATACCTCTTCATAAAGCTATGTATGGATCCTGCCTCCACTACATCACTTTCCAGTCTATTTCATTTCCTGACAATTCTGTGACTGAAGAAATACTTCCCAACATCCCTGTGATTCATCTGAGTCTTCAACTTCCAATTGTGAACATTCTGTCTCTGTACACCTTGTCGATTCCTGTCAGTATTTTATATATCATTAACATAATTCCCCTATCTCTCCTTTCCTCCAGTGTCGTCAGATCGATTGTCCTTAACCTCTACTCGTAGGACATGCCCCTTAGCTACGGAAATAGTCTTCTTGCAAACCTTTGCACTTTCTCAAATTTCCTTACGTGCTTGGCTAAGTGTGGGTTCCAAACTGGTGCTGCATATTCCAACATAGGTCTGACGTACACGGTATACAGGGTCCTGAACGATTCAGGTATACACAAATACAGTTACATGAATTATCATACATAGCAGCATATGTGTAGAGAACCCAGGATAACCCAAAAAAGTCAGACAGAGTGACTTATTTCCATTGGAGTCCTTTTAATACCTTAATATTATACGCTGTAGGAGATATATGTTGAGATGTCGGAATGCTATTCATAGATTGGCTAGAAACCCATATGCTGCAACAGTTATTTGTTTAATGTGCGCCTCAGGAGATGTGCCCGTTGTTATACTAACCCTAAGACCATTTCCTTGAGTGAGGTTTGTAGTCTCTGGCCCCCTTCACTGTACTCCGTCTGCGGTTTTTTTTCCCTACCCCGATCTTCATGATTTTGCACTTGGTGGGGTTGAATTTCAGGAGCCAGTTTCTGGACCAGCCCTGAAGCCTGTCCAGATACCTTTGTAGTTCTGCCTGGTCCTCATCTGATTGAAGTCTTCTCATTAACTTCATATCATCTGCAAACAAAGACACTTCTGAGTCTATGCCTTCCGTCATGTCGTTC
The DNA here is from genome assembly GCA_009830355.1 of Cherax destructor. NCBI lineage: Eukaryota > Metazoa > Arthropoda > Malacostraca > Decapoda > Parastacidae > Cherax > Cherax destructor. The sequence goes on from WNWK01032519.1 coordinate 11,081, forward strand.
ACATATACCAGAAACTGCACCGGTTTTAAGACTGACCCCTTTGGAACCCCTCTCGTCACAGGAGCCCACTCTGACACTTCGTAACATACCATGACTCGCTGATGTCTTCCCGACAGGTATTCTGTTATACCTGCATGGTCCTGCAGTTTTTGCCCTATCTCTTGTGTGGAACTGTTTCAAAACCCTTCTTATAGTCCAAGAAAATGCAATGTACCCACCCCTCTCTCTCTCTCTTGTTTTAATGATGTGACTCTGTCATAGAACTCCAGTAGGTTTGTTACACAGGATTTTCCGTTCCTGAAACTGTGCTGGTTCTCGTTGATAAGCTCTTTCCTTTGTAGGTGCTACACCACTCTTCTCCTGACAATCTTCTCCATGACTTTGCATAATATGCATGTCAGTGACACTGGTCTATAGTTTAATGCTTTGTGTCTGTCTCCTTTTTTAAAAATTGGGACTACATTTTCTGCCTTCGAAACCTCGGGTAGTCGCTCTGTTTCGATAGATGTGTTGAAGATTGTTGTTAGGGGTACAAACAGCGCCTCTGCTCCCTCTCTCAGGACCGAAGGAGAGATGTTATAAAGTCCCATCGCCTTTGAGGTATCTAGCTTGCTTAGCAGCCTCCTCACTTGCCCCTCGGTTGTATGTATTGTGTCCAACACTTGATGGTGTTCCCCACCTCTCCGTCTTTCTGGAGTCCCTTCTGTCTCCTCTGTGAATACATCTTTGAATCTCATTGTGAGCTCCTTACACACTTCTCAGTCGTTTCTTGTGATCTCTCCTCCTTCCTTCCTCAACCTGATCACCTGGTCCTTGACTGTTGTTTTCCTCCTGGTGTGGCTGTACAACAGCCACTGATCAAATTTGGCTTTCGCTGCTATGCCATTTTCATATTGTCGTTGGGCTTCCTTAAATGAGCATATTCGTTTCTGGCTCTTCGACTAATTTCTTTATTTTCCTAGGCCCTTTCCCTTCTATACTTCTTCCATTCTCAAGCAGACTTGGTTTTGGCCTCTCTACAACTTTGAGTGAACCACGGGCTCATCCTGATCTTCTCGTTATTCCGGTTATCCTTGGGTACAAGCCTCTCCTCAGCTTCCTTGCATATTGTTGTCACATATTCCATCATCTCGTTTACTGACTTTCCTGCCAGTTATCTGGCCCTCTGAACCTCGTGCAGGAAATTCTTCATGCCTGAGTAGTCCCCTCTATTGTAAGTTTGGCTTCATTCTTCCTGCCCTTCCTGCTTCCCTCTCCTCTTGTTAATCTACTATGTACTCGGAACTCAGAACCACGTGATCACTGGCCATGAGGGGTCTTTCATATGTGAAGTCCTGAATATCTGCACTACTCTAATTGAATGTTAGATCCATTCTTGATAGTTCGTCATCTTATCTCTCTCTCTCTCTGGTAGTGTTTCATACATGTTGTTACATGAGGTTTTCCAGCACCACCTCCATCATCTAAGCTCTCCACGTTTCTGGGCACCATGTGGCTCCAGGTTCTCCCAGTCGATTTCCTTGTGATTGAAGCTACCCATAATCAGCAGCTTTGCACTGCACTCATGAGCCCTACTGGCCACTTCTGCCAGTGTGTAAACCATTGCTCTATTACTCTCATCATACTCTTGCCTCGGCCTCCTACTGTTCTGTGATGGGTTGTACATCACTGCAATTACTACCATGGGACCTCCAGACTGAAGTGTTCCTATTATGTAGTCTCCTGGTTTTTGATGAGCAGAGTCACTCCTCTCCCTTCCTGTTCCCTGTGTCTTTCCTCAGGATCTTATATCCCGTTGGAAAAGGTGGCATCTGTTATCATTCCTGTGATCTTGGTTTCGGTGAGAGCTATGATGTCCAGTGATGCATCTTTCATTCTTTCCCGCCACTCCTCCCACTTATTCGTTATTCTATCAGCGTTGGTGTGTGTGTTGTGTGTGTGTGCGTGAGCGTTTGTGTGTGTGTGTGTGTTGGTGGTGCCCACACTAACTGCACGCTGTGACCTGCCTTAAACACCTCCTTTTCTACCTTAATAGATGCTATTTACTATAGTTCTTTCCCTTGCAACCACAACTTAGGCAAGTAATATGTGCGTCTGGCAGTGAAGTGATGTGTGTGTGTGTGTGTGTATGAGTATGTGTATGTGAGTGTGTGTGTGTACTCACCTAATTGTACACACCTAATTGTGGTTGCAGGGGTCGATACTTAGCTCCTGGCCCCGTCACTTCACTGACCGCTACTAGGTCCTCTCTCTCCCTGTTCCATGAGCTTTATCATACCTCGTCTAAAAGCTATGTATGGTTCCTGCCTCCACTACATCACTTGCTAGACTATTCCACTTCCTGAAAACTCTATGACTGAAGAAATACTTCCTAACATCCCTTTGGCTCGTCTGAGTCTTCAGCTTCCAATTGTGACCCCTTGTTTCTGTCCTCTCTCTGGAACATAATGTCTCTGTCTTCCCTATCTATTCCACCAGTATTTTGTATGTCGTTATCATGTCTCCTCTTACCCTTCTTTCCTGCAGTGTTGTTAGTCCTATTTCTCTCAACCATTCTTCATAGGACAGTCCCCTGAGTTGTGGAACTAACCTTGTCGCAAACCTTTGCACTTTCTCTAGTTTCTTTACATGCTTGACCAGGTGTGGGTTCCAGACTGGTGCTGCATATTCTAGTATGGGCCTGACGTACACGGTGTACAGTGTCTTGAACGATTCCTTGTTAAGGTAACGGAACGCTAATGTTAGGTTTTCCAGTCGCCCATATGCTGCCGCAGTTATCTGGTTGATGTGTGCCTCCGAAGACGTGCTTGGCGTTATACTCACCCCAAGGTCTTTCTTCTTTGCCGAGGCTTGTAGCCTTTGTCCGCCTAGCCTGTACTCTGTCAGCGGTCCTCTTTGCCCTTCTCCGATCTTCATGACTTTGCATTTGGTGGGATTGAATTCGAGAAGCCAGTTGCTAGACCAGATGTCAAGCTTGTTCAGGTCTGTTTGAAGTCCTGCTTGGTCCTCTTCCGATGTGATTCTCCTCATTAATTTCACATCATCTGCGAACAGACACTTCTGAGTCTATCCCGTCCATCATGTCATTTACATATACCAAGAATAGCACTGGTCCTAGGACTGACCCCTGCGGTACACCGCTCGTCGCAGGCGCCCACTGTGATACCTCATCACGTACCATGACCCGTTGTTGCCTCCCTGTGAGGTATTCCGTGATCCATTCCAGTGCCCTTCCTGTTATACATGCTTGTTCTTCCAACTTCTTTACTAACCTCATGTGAGGAACTGTGTCGAAGGCCTTCGTGCAGTCCAGGAAAATGCAATCAACCCACCCTTCTCTCTCTTGCCATACCTCTGTTACTTTATCATAGAACTCCAGGAGGTTTGTTATTGTGGAGGAATGAGCTCTTTCCTACGATATAATAGACTGTTAAACTTAGCTTATTGATGAATCCAAGATGTCGCAATTGTCCCCAACACCTTCTCAGGGGATCCATCTATGGCCTCATTCTCCACAGGGCTGTAAGATAAACATCAATCTGTGAGTTATTGCCCCAAAGGAGCATATGCCCATATTTCAGTCTTGATGGACTGAAAGGCATTTTACTTACGTGGTTGGACTTAAAAGTCCACGCATAACCGCCGTCAATAGGTAAATTTTGATGTTCTTGACTACAAGAACTGCGCAGTCCCCTGTTTGAAAAGAACATAAAATTCATACCTTGCTCAAGTAACTTTGAGCGATGGTGTTGGCTCCACCATATACGGCGGAAATGCTGTCTTGATTGTAGAATGCCGCTGAAGAATCACCGTCTTGTTTCGATGGAATTCACTTGCGATTGTCTCTACGTTTGTCTTGCAGTAAATTGAAGCTGCGCACACTTCTGAATATACCGCGATTTTGATGTTATTCACTAAACGAGCTGGAACAGAGTTCTTATCTTATTTCCCGACGTTAGTGGAGATTAAATTAGAATAACGGACGCGTACGACTAATGTCTATGTTGAGTTACGTCGCTTCGCGCCACTTGACCCCTTGTGTCGTATGACCCGTTCTTGTGGTGGCCAAATTCAATCTGCCCCTCATGCTGCCTTGTGCAGCCTCGTGCCTCGTGCCTCGTGCAGCCACGAGGTGCCTCGTGGTGCTGTGACACACTGTAGTCAGTACATCTGGCTTGAATTAAATTGGTTTTCTCAGCCAGACGCGCCTCCTCTGGCCCTTTCCTAAGGGAGGAAAGTGCGAGGGCCCTTAACAAGGGTAGTAAGGGCGCATACCCCCCTCGTTTGGAGAATTTTCTCCACAGTTATCCTGTTCAGCTCCAGATGCTCCACCATTCTTTTTCTGATGATTTTCTCCAGGACTTTGCACACTATACACGTAAGTGACACCGGTCTATAGTTTAGTGCCTCTTTTCTGTCTCCTTTCTTAAAGATGTGGACTATGTTGGCCTTTTTCCATACCTCAGGTAGCTGCCCAGTTTCAAGGGATGTGTTGAATATTATGGTAAGTGGCACACTCAGTACCTCAGCTCCTTCCCGAAGAACCCATGGGGAGATATTGTCCGGACCCATCGCCTTTGAGGTATCAAGGTCACTGAGTAACTGCTTCACCTTCTCCTCAGTTGTGTGTATGTTCTCTAGCAATTGATACATCCCTTGTTGGTGACGCAACCCGTCCTGTCTACCCAGCTGCCTTCCTTCCTCCAGTGTGAATACTTCCTTAAACCTCAAGTTGACTCCTCACATACCTTTTGATCGTTACTTGTGAGTTCCCCATCTTCTATTTTCAGCCTTATCATCTGGTCCTTGACTGTTGTCTTCCTTCTGATGTGACTGTACATCAGTTTTGGGTCGGACTTAACTTTTGATGCTATGTCATTTTTGTGCTGTTTCTGTGCCTCCCTCCGTACCTGTGCATACTCGTTTCTAGCTCTTCTACTAATCTCTTTGTTTACTTGGGTTCTTTGCCTTCTGTACCTTTTCCATTCTCTGACTCTCTGAGTCTTTGCCTCCCTGCACCTTTGGCTAAACCAGGGGCACTTTCTTGCCTTCCCATTTAATCTTTTTCCTCTGGGTATAAACCATTCTTCTTCCTTTTTGCACTTTGCCCCTACATATTCCATCATTTCATTTATTGCCTGTCCTTCCATTTCCCTTTCCCACTGAACCTCCTGCAGGAAATTCCTCATGCCCATGTAGTTTCCTCTTTTAAAGTCTGGTTTGTCTCTTTCGGTACTGTTTTCCCTCTCCACCTGTAGCTCTACAATGTACTCAAAGCTCAGCACCATATGGTCACTGGCTCCCAGGGGGCGCTCGTGTATTATGTTTTCAATATCTGAGCATTTCAGGGTGAATACAAGGTCCAGTCTTGCTGGTTCATCCCCTCCTCTCTCTCTGGTCATGTCCCTGACATGTTGGTGCATTAGGTTTTCCAGTACCACATCCATCATCTTGGCTCTCCAAGTTTCTTGACCCCCACGTGGTTCTTGTGCTTTTCTTGCCACCTCCGCCAGAGTGTCCACCATCGCTCTGTTGTTCTCATCATATTCCTCTCCTGCCTCCTGGAGTTCTGTGGTGGGTTATACATCACTGCAATGCTCCCCAGATTGGATGGTACCTACTATGAAGTCCCTTTCTCTACACACCTCCATTCCTTCCATTTCCTCGAATCTCCAACGGTTCCTTGCAAGCAGTGTGACCCCCTCCTCCCCCCTGCTCCTATATCGTTCCTCAGGATCTGATATCCCTGTGGGAAGATTGCATCTGTTACTGTGTCATTGAGTTTAGTTTCTGTGACGGCTATGATGTCTGGGGGCACCTCACCTATTCTTTCAATCCACTCTTCATACTTATTCGTAATTCCATCCACGTTTGTGTACCAAACCTTCAACCTTGTTTCCAATACTGTGGCCCTGGGGAGATCTTTGTGGGTTGAGGGGGGTGTGGGCAGGGTGCCCATAAGTGGTTGCAGCATGGGTGGGGGGGATTGTATGGTTGGGGAATGGGTTGATGGGGTGGAGTTTGTGGTGGGGGTGGGGGATAGCTGTGATGGTGGGTTTTGGGTTGCTGGGGTGGGGACACGGGGACTGATGAGTGTGTGTGGTGTTAAAGTGTATGGTTGCCGTGTGGTTGTTTTGATTTGAGGCCCGCCATGGGTACTTCCAGTATGTGTGTTTGTCCTGCATGGGCTTGGTGTCCTCCGTATCTTGCTGTCTCGTCTCTCTCCTCTCTTCGCCTTCTTATTTTCTCCTTCAGGGCCTCCCTTTCTTCCTGCATTCTGTCCCGAACTAGGTATACATTCCGGTACCCCTGGTTTGTCCTCAGCCGTGCTTTCTCTTGCAGGATCATGGTGTGGGCTGATTCTGCCTTGAAGATTACCTTGAGAGGTCGATTTCTTCCCCTTGTGTACTACCCGATTCTCCAAAAAATTGTCACTTGAGACTTGTCTCCCCCTATTGCTAGCATGATACCATTGATCCTTTCTTTCTCCTCTTGTTTTCTTCTGCCGTGGGTGTCCCCTTCGACTTCCTTGAGGCCATATATAAAGATCGACTTCTCCCTTTCCTCCTCCCACTGTATCTCCCATTGCCTCGTCAGAGATGCATTAGCCTCTCCTGGTGCTGTCATGGTTGTAGCCCCCGTGTTCCTTTGTGTGTCCGACCTGCTCATACGTCCCTCTCCACTGCAGTGTGTTGTTGGGGTCTCTGCGTTTGGTGTGTCTGCTGCTTTGTCTACCCTCTCATGTGTTGTTACTGTGCTCTCATTCGTTGTTACTGTGGTGCTCTTTTTGTCCCTGGCTTCTTCTTCTATATCCCTCTCGTGTGTTGCTAGTATCCTGCTCATCTTGCTTCAGGCCCCACGTGTGTCTGCCAGTGCCTGTGCATACAAGAGTTCTGCCTTTTTCTCCTCATTCCCTTTGGCTGTGTCTGATGCACAAGCTCCAAGTGTCGTTTCTGGCCAGGTACCTTTGTCTCTATCCTGTGTCAGTCTCTGCATCTTCACTTCTAAGATCTGGATCTTGGCTTCTGCTTTTTTGACTTGCATTTCCCATTTTCTACTCTTCTCAGCTATCCTCTTATCCATTCCCTTGCTGATCACCAATATCTTCCTCTCCCATTCCTTTTCACTTTTAATGTGTTCCTCCTCCCACTGTGGCCTCCCCGGATCGGCCATCATCCTACTTGTTGACATCCCTCTCCCTGAGCCGCCCATATTCCCATGGTGTGCCCTTGTGGATGTATTGAGAGTATCAGAAGAAGGGAGAAAGGAGAGAGATATGGAAGGGGGTGAGGGGGAGAGAGATAGCTTGAAGGAAGTGTGGAAGAGGGTGGATAGAGAGATAGAGAGAGAGAGGGAGAGAGAGAGAGGGAGGTAGAGAGATAGAGAGAGAGGTGGAGGGAGAGGGAGGGAGGTAGAGGGAGAGAGAGATGGAGGGAGAGAGAGATAGGGGGAGAGGGAGAGAGAGAGAGGTAGGGAGAGGAGAGGAGAGGGAGAGGAGGAGAGAGGGAGAGGGAGGGGAGGGAGATAGAGGGGAGAGGGAGGTAGAGAGGGAGAGGAGGGAGAGAGAGAGAGGAGAGGGTATGTGTGTGAGGGAGAAAGGGAGGGAGAGAGTGAGAGGGAGATAGATTTTCAGGAAGTTTGGACTACTATCCTAATATTATGTTAGAATTTTGCTGGTACTAATTCTATAAACGAATAACAATACTAAGCTAAGCTAAGACAAACCCAATTGCTGGTTTGAGAGAGGGAGAGGGAGAAAGAGAGAGAGAGGGAGAAGAGAGAGAGAGGGGAAGAGAGAGATAGAGAGAGAGAGATGGAGGAAGAGGGAGAGAGGGTATAGAGGGAGAGAGGGTATAGAGGGAGGGAGAGAGAGAGAGATATGGATGTTATAGAGGGAGAGATGGTATAGAGGGAGGGAGAGAGGGGGAGAGAGAGAGAGATGGAGGAAAAGGGAGAGATGGTATAGAAGGAGAGGGAGAGAGAGAGAGAGAGTGATAGAGGGAGAGAGAGTGATAGAGGATGAGAGAGAGAGAGAGGGAGGGTGTGTGTGTGAGGGAGAAAGGGAGGGAGGGAGAGGGTGCAGTGTTAGTATGGGAGGGTCTGAGGGGGGGGGACTGTATTGTCAGGTTTCAGCTGTGTCCCATCTACTTTTTGTGAGAACTTCCAGCAAGTTTGGAATACTTCAGAAAGTTAGGAATACTATCCTAATATTGTGCTAGAATTTTGCTAGTACTATTTCTAAAAAAGAAAAACGAGTAACACTATTAAGCTAAGCTAAGACAAACCCAATTGTTGGTTTATGTGAGTGTGCGTGAGTTTGTTTACCGCTGACTCACCGCGCCTGTGCGCTCTTGCCACCACGTCTTTAATTTGCTTCCTACCTTTCTTAGCTACAAATTCTAAAAAGAATACTACTACTTATATAACTGATAATAATATTATTGCTAATACAAGAACAACTGTATGGTCTACTACACCTCAACTACACCTACACCTCGACTACTTCAAGTTTGTACTCACCTAATTGTACTCACCTAATTGTGGTTGCAGGGGTCGAGACTCAGCTCCTGGCCCCGCCTCTTCGCTGTCTGCTACTGGGTCTCTGCTCTCCCTGCTCCATGAGCTTTATCATACCTTGTCTTAAAACTATGTATGGTTCCTGCCTCCACTATATCTTTCTCTAGTCCATTCCACTTCCTGACTACTCTGTGGCTGAAGAAATGTTTCCTGACATCCCTTTGACTCATCTGAGTCTTCAGCTTCCAGTTGTGTCCCCTTGTTTCTGTGTTCCCTCTCTGAAACAACCTGTCACTATCTACCTTGTCAATTCCCCGCAGTATTTTGTATGTCGTTATCATGTCTCCTCTGACCCTTCTTTCTTCCAGTGTTGTTAGTCCTATTTCCCTCAATCTTTCTTCATAAGACAGACCCCTGAGTTGTGGAACTAACCTTGTCGCAAACCTTTGCACTTTCTCTAGTTTCCTTACGTGCTTGACCAGGTGTGGGTTCCAGATTGGTGCTGCATATTCTAGTATGGGCCTGACGTACACGGTATACAGTGTCTTGAACGATTCCTTGTTAAGGTAACGGAACGCTAATCTAAGGTTTGCCAGACGCCCATATGCTGCCGCAGTTATCTGGTTGATGTGTGCCTCCGGAGACGTGCTTGGCGTTATACTCACTCCAAGGTCTTTCTCCTTTGCCGAGGTTTGTAGCCTTTGTCCGCCTAGCTTGTACTCTGTCAGCGGTCTTCTTTGCCCTTCTCCGATCCTCATGACTTTGCATTTGGAGGGATTGAATTCGAGAAGCCAACTGCTAGACCAGATGTCGAGCTTGTCCAGGTCTGTTTGCAGCCCTGCCTGGTCCTCTTCCGATGTGATTCTCCTCATTATTTTCACATCATCCGCGAATAGAGACACTTCTGAGTCTATCCCATCCGTCATGTCATTTACATATACCAGGAATAACACTGGTCCTAGGACTGACCCCTGCGGTACACCACTCGTGTGTGTGTGTGTGTGTGTGTGTGTGTGTGGTGTGTACTCACCTAATTGTGGTTGCAGGGGTCGAGACTCAGCTCCTGTGTGTGTGTGTGTGTGTGTGTGTGTGTGTGTGTGTGTGTGTGTGTGAGGTCTTAGTCAGGTGTGGTCATGGATAGGTGAGGTCTTAATAAGGTGTGGTCATGGATAGATGACGTCTTAGTCAGGTGTGGTCATGGATAGGTGAGGTCTTAGTAAGTGTGGTCATGGATAGATGAAGTCTTAGTCAGGTGTGGTCATGGATAGGTGAGGTTTTAGTCAGGTGTGGTCATGGATAGGTGAAGTCAAGTATGGTCAAAAGTGAGAAATAATACTAACATGATGAAGCAGCAACTCACTGAAGTTTGTAGACAAGAACTGTCCTATATTACCCATTATATTTCCATCATCACCTGAACTTGTAGTTAACCTTAAACCATCACTAGTACCCTCCATGTTGGTGCTAGCAAGGAGAGAAGCAATGGTCACTAGTACCCTCCATGTTGGTGCTAGCAAGGAGAGAAGCAATGGTCACTAGTACCCTCCATGTTGGTGCTAACAAGGAGAGAAGCACTGGTCACTAGTACCCTCCATGTTGGTGCTAACAAGGAGAGAAGCACTGGTCACTAATACCCTCCATGTTGGTGCTAGCAAGGAGAGAAGCACTGGTCACTAATACCCTCCATGTTGGTGCTAGCAAGGAGAGAAGCAATGGTCACTAGTACCCTCCATGTTGGTGCTAGCAAGGAGAGAAGCACTGGTCACTAGTACCCTCCATGTTGGTGCTAGCAAGGAGAGAAGCACTGCTCACTAGTACCCTCCATGTTGGTGCTAGCAAGGAGAGAAGCACTGGTCACTAATACCCTCCATGTTGGAGCTAGCAAGGAGAGAAGCACTGGTCACTAGTACCCTCCATGTTGGTGCTAGCAAGGAGAGAAGCACTGGTCACTAGTACCCTCCATGTTGGTGCTAGCAAGGAGAGAAGCACTGGTCAATAGTACCCACACCTCACTATGACTATAGAGCCAGCTGGGAGAGAAGCACTGGTCACTAGTGCTTCAAGGCGGGTGACAACAGAACCAGAAGCCAGGCCAACACTGCTCTGTGGTGCAGTGGTCAGCACGGCTGCCTTAAAGCAGCAGACTCGGGTTCGACTCCAGGTGGAGTCTTCGATTTTTTTTATAGTGACTTAATTTTAGTCTGAAGTGAAACCTTTAACAATATCCACATAGATTATTATT